>PVIH01007071.1:0-55193 GCA_004025045.1 Sigmodon hispidus
CCTCTGCAACTCCCCATCCCCTCCCTGGGCAGGGAGCAGACAGTCCTATGGTCCCACTGACCCAATAATGCTTAGATCAGTCTCCACTTCTGGCCAAATCCAGTTCTTTCCCCCCTCCCTCAAGAGTGAGTCAGGTGTTCCTTTAGGTGGAGTGGGATCCAAAGGGTCAGTCCAGGGTGTTTCTGATCCCAAGCTGTTCCGTGGTTGTGGTTTGCCGCTTGGGCATGCTTGGCTTTTTTTCTTGTTTGTTTGTTTAGAGACCACTATAGAAACTGAATTCATAGTCTTTTTCTTCTTTTGAAAGCAGATGCCTTAGAGACTGAACCACTTTCAGTGTCTTCAAGGAGTTTATCTGACTGAGATTCAGTAACAATTGTGTTTGTTCTAAAACAAATTAGAGCTCAAATATCTACCAAAAGTGAATTAATAAAGAAATTATGCCAGTTGCATATTTTGAGTTATTAATCAAGAGTAAACATGAGTTAACCGTTGATGTATCAAAACAATGAATAAAATTTAGAATAATTATGCTGAGTTGAACAGCCAGGTTATGAACAATAACTAACCTAGAAGTTTCCTCATGTGAGTTTCAGAAAAAGAGAAATTTTAGAGATAGGAAACATAGCAAGTTTGTCTAGTGGTATTTGGAAAGCCACAGAGAACGCAGAGAAAGAAAACAAAACAGCAAAGACAAAGACAAGATGTGCAGAGAGTGATTACTTTATTTTTTATTTTGTTCTTAATAATTATACATGAAGATATAAGAATTTGTCAAAAATATGTTTACTATCAATTATCCAGAATAACTATGAAGGCATTATTCCTTATTTACTTATTTGATTTCTTTCTTTATTATTCCTCTTTCCCTCTTTTCTTTCTTCTTTCCTACCTTTCTTCTTTCTCATCTTTGTTCTTTGCTACCTTCTATATATATTTTTGTATTGCTCCTCTGTACCAGTGTCCACTATAGTCATTAGAAATAATACAGAAACAAGACAGCAAACTCTTCAGAATCATAGAAACCATAATCTGACATTAAAAAACAATAAGAAAATAGAGTTTAAGTGACAGAATAAACTTTTTCCCTCAGGGTAATTAAAGATGGATTTTCTACATTAGTATAGATGTTATATAAAGAGAAATAGAAGAAAATAAAATAGTATGTATAAGTCTAGAGAATGTTAGGACTCTAAAAATGACAGTAAACTGTACAAGAAATGGGAATTGACATCATATTAACTCTATCTTCATAATCCAAAGATATGTCATATAATTTGCTTAAAACTTCTATTGTTTCACACTTATTTTACATACTGAGATACTTCATGCATCAATATTCTAAATAATTTTAATAATGGAATCATAATTTCTCTGAAAATTTACTTGTCAAACTTAAGAAATCACTGTAAAATATAGGAATAAGGAAATATCATACATCCTTATAATATTATAAAGCCATCTAAAAGAATCAGTTTTTGAAAATCAATGTTTGCCATACTTCACCACTTAATTTTCACTAGTAAAAAGCATTATATAGGTGCATGTAGTTTCCTCTGAAACCAATACCAGCTATTCTTTCATTTTTGAAAAGAAAAATCTGAGGCAATATTGGAAAAAAATGCAAAATATAAAACCCACAAAGAAAAAGAGGAAGAAAACAAGCAGAGAAGCAAGAGTAATTTCAACAAAAGAGCTATAAATCTAATTAACTTTTAAATATATTTGTCAATATTATTCATAGTATCTACCTAAAACAACTATAAAAAGTAACACACTCTTGTAGCTAGAGAGATGGATCAACAGTTAAGAGTACTTATTGCTCTTGTAGGACCTATGTTCCATTCCCAGTAAACACAGGAAAGTTGACAACTGCCTGTAACATATATCCAGAAGATCCATTGCCTTCTTCTGTCTTAAGCAGACTCCTGTCCACACATAGTATACATAAGCACTATTAGGTACACATATATACATAAAATAAATGAGAAAAATGGCAATATTCTCTCTGTGCCTAGTAAACATAAAGCACATGAAAATCATCAAAACACGTTTTTACTACAATGATGACATTTCTTCATTGTTGAGTTCATCATATAAAAGGTGAGAATGTGAAAATTGTTTGCCAGTATCACAAGGGACAGCTCAAGGACGCCAGGTGAATACTAAGGTAAAGCAATCAATAAAGACCAAAGGTTGCCTTCAAAGGAGGAAAGTAATGATTATAAATATGTTTCCCAGCTGCCAGAAATATGGACCTGCAGTGCCAGCAGATTTGGTTTCAAAGGCAACAAAGGGATTAATAAAACGGTGCAACTTTTCTATAGACAAATAAAACTACAGCATGAGCAGTTTCTAAAAATGTCTTGCCTGAGCTTTGTTTGCAACTTGGTCCTGGATGTTCTCCAGATTTAATGTCAGTGGAGAACAGGAAAAAGTCTGTTCCCAAGGAGAAGCTGGAGAATGGACATACTACACTGTGTTAAAGTAAGTATTAAGATTTACACCATGGGAGACTTTTGATCTGACTATTTCATAAGAGATCATCAGTTTGACGTTACCAATTAACATTGGCTGACCAATCTACCCACAGGCCAATGAAACAATATTCCCAATTAAAGGTGCCTGGATGATGATTTCTGGAAAATGCTATTCCAATGACATTTTTTTCAACAGAGATAAAACCCCAGTATCCTACTTGGCTTTAACTGTCAACTTGAAACAACCAAAAGTCACTTGAAAAGAGATGTATTGAGGAAATACCACAGCAGATTGATTTGTAGGGATTTTTTATGAATCATTGTCTTGATAGTTAACTGATGTAGGGACTCTGTCTACTGAGGACAGTGCCATCCCTAAGCATCTGGACTTGGGTTACATCAGAAAGCTAGCTAAGCCTCAACCTCTGCAAGAAACAAGCATTGATTCTTCATGGTTTCTGCTTCCAAATTTCTCACTCAGTACCTTTCCTTATTTCCCTCAATAAAGACCTGTGATCTGGAAGTGAAATCCAAATGATTCATTTCCTTCCTTCCATACTTTTGGTAAGAATGTTGTTTCACAGCAACTGACATATCTCACATAAGGAAAAGAAAAAAGAAAAAAACTAGTTGAACATCTATAAGCACTGAAATTACCAGCACTGAATGATTAACAGGAGACAGATGATCCCGGTTTTGCCACTGGGCCTTTAGAAAACAAAAAGCCACCTTGCAAGTTACTCAACAGAATATTTTAAGAATTATGGTAAATGATATATACGTTCACTGTAAATTACAAAGACCACATATGGCAATAGAGCCAGGATGGATGGCACACTCTCCTATTTGGCTTCACACTCTTATGAAAAAGCAAGTTTGTCTCAAAATGAATTTGGAAGAGAATATAGTTAAAGTCAAGTAGTACTGTGGCAGGCAAACAACAGCTGTCTGTCTGTATTAGTCTGTTTCACTGCTTTCTTCAGTACTGGGTTTCTATCACAGATAATATAGCCCCTAATTATCAAACAGCATGTGGCTTGGAAGGACTCAATGGCTTGTGAAATAAAAGCCTTCCCAAAGACTCTCCATGTTCATAAGCTTAAATGGATCCAGGGGGGCTTGTCAAGTGGTAATGCTTGCTTTAATAACTTTTTAATTTGTTTTTTTCTTGGGGAAAAAAACCTGTATTCTTGTGTCTCATTGTGAAAATAAGATTCTGAAAATAAAGGTAGCTACCAAGAAAGATGAGAAAAAGCATAAAAGACATGAAGAAAAGATATCTATTAAGATAAATCATGAAGAGAAAATTCAAAGTTAAACCTACAGGACTAGGGAATGAATGATTATATTGTAATGACACAGACTTATTTTTACAGCAGGAAAATCCCAGATAAGGCTGCCAAATTATAACATTCTGTATCCTGCAAAAAGACATTATAAGACCTGAAGAGATGGCTCTGGTTAGAAGTGTGCACTGTTCTTTTCAGAGAAACTGAGTTTTATTTGTAGCATCCAAATTCTACAGCACACAACTGCCTGTAAATCCAGCTTCATGGTATCCAAAGTCTTCTTTTGACTTTTGTAGTGACTTGCATTTACATATGAATAAACCACATTGTGCCACGTATATAAAATTCTGTGGTTAAGATGTATAGATTTCTTTTTTAAAAACCTTTTAAAGGTATATTCAAATATTTATGTATGAGTATTTTGCTTTGTTGTATATTTGAGCACTATTGATGTGCTTAGTGTCTAAAAGATCAGGAAAAAGTTATAATATGTTGGAACTGAAGTTTCAGATGATTGTGAGTTACCATGTGGTGCTGGCAACAGAAACCAGGTCTTCTTCAAGAGCAAAATATTGCTACTAAAGATTCTATATTTTAAATTCCAAAATTATTTGTTGAAATAAGGGATTACTTACAAAGAGCTTTGGAAATAGTGTCAATTCCATTGAACCACAGATTCTTGTATTATCTTTTGAATCAAAAGTTTGAGTCTAGGATTGGGCTCTTAATGACTACAACCTATGTGTAGCTACAATTATTTATTTTTGTATTTATTTTATTATAATGAACAAAGAAGTCACATTTTCTATCCTTGTATATCCTTATTTAAGGTCCCTTCCCCCTCCCACCACATCAGGTCATTCTCTCTTCTCCACACCTCCCAACCCTCTCTCTGGGCAGGCAGCAGGCAGTCCCAAGATCCGTCTGACCCAATATTGCTTAGATCAGCCTCCACTCCTGGCAGATCCAGTTTTCTCCCCCCAACCTCAAGACTGAGTCAGGTGTTCCTTTCGGGACAGAGGGATCCAAGGAGTCAATCCAAGGTGATTCTGATCCCAAGCTGTTCAGTGGTTGTAGCTTGCAGCTTGGCCATGCTTTGCTTTTTCATTGTTTGTTTGTTGGTTTGTTTAGAGTCCACTAATGAGTGAGTACATCCCCTGGTTATCTTTCTTGATTTGTGATAACTTGCTCAGGAGGATATTCTCCAAATCCATCCATTTGCCTGCAAATTTTAGGATATCATTTTTTCTTACTGCTGAGTAGTACTCCATTGTGTAGATGTACCACAGTTTGTTAATCCATTCTTCAGTTAAGGGGAATCTAGGTTGTTTCCAGGTTCTTCCTATTACAAATAATGCTGCTATGAACATAGCTGAGCTAATGCCTTTGGAGTGTGACTGTGAATCTTTAGGGTATATACCCAGAAGTGGCATTGCTGGGTCTTGGGGAGATTGATTTTCAATTTTCTGAGAAACTGCCATAGCATTCCAAAGTGGCTGAACAAGCTTACACTCCCACCAGCAATGGAGGAGTGTTCCCCTTGCTCCACATCCTCTCCAGCATAGGCTGTCCTCTGTGTCTTTTATCTTAGCCAATCTAATAGGTGTCAGGTGGTATCTCAAAGTTGTTTTGATTTGAATTTCTCTGATGGCTAAAGATGATGAGCACTTTTTCAGGTGTCTTTCAGCCATCCGTAATTCTTCTGCTGAGAATTCCCTTTTTAGAACTGAACCCCATTTTTTGATTGGGTTATTTAAGGTTTTGGGCTCTACATTCTTGAGATCTTTATATATCTTAGAGAACAGTCCTCTATCACTTGTAAGGTTGGTGAAAATCTTTTCCTATTCTGTAGTCTGTCATTTTGTCCTATTGACATGTCCTTGGCTTTACAGAAGTTTTAGGAGATCCCACTTATTGATTGTTGGTCTTAGTGTCTGTGCCACTGGTGTTATATTTAGGAAGTGGTTGACTGTGCCAATTCATAGAAGTATATTTCCCACTTTCTTCTCTATCAAGTTTAAAGTGGCTGAGTTTATGTTGAGGTTTTGATCCACTTGGATTTGAATTTTGTGCAGGGTGACAGGCCTGGATCTATTTACATTTTTCTACACACTACCATCCAGCTATGCCAACACTATTTGTTAAATATACTATCCTTTTTCCATTGAATATTTTGGGCCTCTTTGTCAAAGATCAGGTATTCATAGGTTTTTGAGTTAATGTCTGGATCCTCAATTCTATTCCATTGATCCACAAGTCTTCTTTTATGCCAGTACCATGATGTTTTTATTACTGTAGCTCTATATTATAACTTGAACTCAGTGATGTTGATGCGTCCTGAGGTTCTATTGTTGAGCAAAATTGTTTTGGCAATCCTGGCTTTCCTGTTATTCCAAATGAAATTGAGTAGAGACCTAACAGCTCAGCTGAAAGCCTTAGAACAATTAGAAGCAAACTCACCTAGAAGGAGTAAACAGCAGGAAATAATCAAACTTAGAGTTGAAATCAATACAATTGAAACAAAAAGAACAATACAAAGAATCAATAAATCTAAGAGTTGGTTCATTGAGAAAGTATAACTATAATTATAAAAAAATAATGTGTCTTGTGTTTTTTTAGGCATATCATGAATGTTTTTTTTATATGTATGTTTAAGACTGTCCTGGGTAGCTTAGAAGCAGCATTCCTGAGAGAAGGCATAGATTATTCATCAGATATTTCCATCAATCCAATATCCCCAAACTGTACAAATATTAAAAGTGTCCCTAGTATACAACAAATGGAAATGAAAACCAAAGGTGGCATAGCACCCATCATCCAGCTCAGCTTTGCGGAATCTTTGTTAACCAAATTGCTTGCTTTAGGATTTTTGCCATTTCCATCAGATATGCCCGCTCTTCCAGTGGACCTTGATCTTGCTCCTAAAAATACCTTGGTACCTTGTAACTCCAGTCCCAGTGGATCTGATGTTGTCTTCCTACTTCCATATTCGCTTTAACATGTAACACATATCCAGACCTGCAAACATATACACACATAAAATAATAATTCAAAAATATTTTTGTATGTGTATTTGTCTATATGTTAGTCATCTGTGATGATTTGCCAGTTGTGGGCAGGACAGAGCAATGGAGCATGTGAAGCAGGAGGTACAGTCAGTAGTGAACTACATAGCAAACAGGGAACAGAACTCCAGTTCTCTCAACAGTAGCAAGTGCTCCCAAACAAGATCTCTCTAACTTCTCCAGTCCTATAGCTCTTTTTTTATCAATGAAGTTACCCACAGATATATCATGCAAGAAGTAAATAAAGTTAAGAAGTGAATAAAGTTAAATAGTTATACTTGAAAACACAGCTTCTAAAGTTAAAAATTCCTAAACTCTAGGGTATAACTATTAGTTGACTGATGCCAGGAGGTCTGCAGTGATTAGGGAAAGTATCGTAGAATTTAAAGAAAAAAATAGTAAAGAAGCCTACTACATATTTAAAATTATTTTACTCTCCAAGGAGGTAAAATTCTCCTAACTTTCTCAATATATCAACATATCTGATAGAACTGAGCCATGAGGCAAAGACTGTGTAAATATCCTCTACAATGCTATATGCTACATTTCTATTTCCTGAGTACCAGCTGGCTTCCTAGAACTCTGTGGGGACCAAACTATACCTATGGCTGTAACTAGTCATATTGCATATTTATGAAAGTTGTCTCAGAAAGACTGGCAAAGGAGATGCATTTATACAAATCAAATAGTTCAGAGGAGTTCAACTACATAAAGTAAAAGTTTGGGTTTCATATTAGGTGCTTCATGAAAATTTCATTATATATATACATGTTGACCAAAGCAGCATTCTAGAGCCTAGAACATAAAATGTATAGTTGGTATTTATGTATAAAATGATAATTGTTTTGTACACTATAAGATCATCAGATATTAAGATCTGATACTTCTTTTTACATGAACAGTGAAAACTTAGGTATCTCTATATTAACCAACACATTTTTGTAATGTAATGGTTATGTTATAAAATACTTCCAATATAAATTTATTGTGAACTTGAACCTGTAATTTAACTTGCCTGGTCCTCAGAATATTCATTTGTGAAGATATGACCATATGATTTTCATGTTTGTTTCATGAGATGTTACCAAAGTGTTAATTATGATTAGTTTTATCAAACAGATAATGTTTATGAAGAAACAGAATTCTTACAAGTAAATTATAAAAATTTATGTAAAAGCCACAAAAGCTGGGAAATCTGGATAGGTAGTCCCTTCCTATAGAATATTAGTTTGCTTTTCTCTTACTTGTATGCTATTTTGGTTCCAATTTATAAGCCAGAGAACCTAGCCACACACCAACTATGGATCTCTATAAAATTCAAAACCCTGACGAGATGGATTCATCTGCAGAGTATTAATGTTGGATTCTTTAAGATCTCACAGCCATCTATCTTTCTTGAACCAGTTATATGACCATGGACTGAAAAATAAAGCTGGGAGGATGAAAGATAAGTTCTATGATATACAACTTTTATTTAACTTGTGAATCTGAGATGGATGGTCAGTTATGAAAAGATGGGATAATTAATAGTTGAAATTACAAACCAAATAGTTTCAGAACTCTGTCTTGTGAACCAGACTATCAAATATTCGAGTGCTACACTTTATGCTTCAGAAAATCACCCTCCAGATGACTAAGACTCTATAACCTAAAGTGATAAACAGTATAAGTTCATGGAAGTCCTCTTGGTTATCAAGAATATGAGCCAGGGTATTAAATAATCCAAAAGAGCTGATAATGCAGAGATATTATATGCTTATCTTTGGAAATACATTAATTTCTCTTAGAAACAAATCTAGCTTTTTAAGTGTTTATTTGAGCTAATGTTAAAATTAGTGTGCATTCCCTAAGCAGGAATTCAGTACAGGAAGAGAAAGTGAAATCAAATGTATGCTTGAAGGTAAAAAGGAATCAGCCTGATATTAAAATGGCACTGAATAATTCATAGATGAGTAATTGAGACATGACTGACAACTAGCAATTGCCTGATAAATAACCTTTATAGGTATTTATAAAACTTCTTCATGAACATGAGTTACATTTGAAATGGGGAAGGACCTTGTGACATTTTATCTAATCATCAGCCAAAATCTACATCTTCCATTGCCTTTCAAAGCAAAGGGTGAGCTCAGATATGCAGGAGAATGTATTACACGAATGTCCTGGATATTTTATTTCATTTTGCATAACTGAATGTTTTTTATTAGGATTATATAGTCACATTAGATGATGTATCAGTCTTACAATATAGGAGGCTGAAAGATTTTGACAGTAAACAGTTCTTAAGGGTCAAGAAAGATCCAATTTTTTGCTGACTTAAAAATGTTCATTTTTCCATCTGTGTATTAGTAAATTCTCTGTTGCTATGTCTGATATAAATGCAATTTATAGAAGAAAAAATTTATTTGGGCTTATAGTTCCAGAAGAACAAATTATCTGTGGCAAGTTGGTATAATAGAAAGGGGCAAATATGGCTCCAGAGCAGAAAGCTGAGGACTCACATCTTTAACTACAAGAACAATTCAAAGTGTAAACTGTACATGTGACAGAGTACATACACTCAAGGATGAACTAGTGACACACTCATCTAGCAAGACTACACAACTTAAACCTTCCCAAAGAGCACCATTTACTGTGTATAAATGTTCAAGTATTTGACCCTCTAGGGGACATTCTAAATCAAACTTCTACATTGTGCATATCTATTATCATCCTTCAATGTTTTTGTTTCTGTTTATAGCTATTTCCTGTAATGAGGAACCTACTCATATGACTAAATTTAATTTATTTACATACAATGAAGACTCTATGACCAAATAATTTACACTATGAGGTACAGGATATTAGCATTCAACAAATATAATTTAAAGATATAATTCAACCTGATATAAACATAGTTATTTAAGGATAAAAATTTAAAACAAAGGGTTTGACTGTGAGGGGCTCCTCCAGCCACACCTAAAAGACCAGCCTCCAACTGCTTCAGCACAGATGGATTGAGAACTTTGATATTTAGACCCTGTTCAGAGGTGAGCAGGTTCCAGCACCTGATCACCCTCCCAGAAAGTAGCACTCCAGGACCAGGGTCAATCTGTAGAGGCTGATCCCAGACTGTCCTTAGAAGACAGGACTAGGGTTTGGCTGTGAGGGGCTCCAACAGCCACACCGAAAAGAGGGGACTTTGCACGGCAGATCCCAAATCCAACTGCATCAGCAGTGAAGGAATGAGTATTTGAAATTTAGACACCTTTCCAGAGCAGAGTCAGAAATCAAAGAGGAGACAGGAAACACACAAGTCCTCTTGCCACAACTGACGAGGAGTTGCCTAAATATGAACCACTGAAGCCATGGGTAGACGCCACTGCAAAAATACATATAACAATATCAAGAACAACAAGGCAACACCAGAAGAAAATGATGATTCTACAACTACAAGACCTGAACAAAGCAATGAAAATGAAACAGAAAGAAACAATAGCAAAATACCTTTATGAAGATTATTTAAGCCTTCAAAGAAGATAAGAGAAATTCCCTTGAAGAAACTGAAGAAAATACAAACAAAAAATTGGAAGAGATAAACAAATCCTTGAAAGAAAAGCAGGATAAGATAAAACAAAAATGAAAGAAACATTCCAGGAACTAATAACTGAAATAGAAGCAATAAGAAAGGGATAAAATGAAGCAAAGAAACAGAAAGCCTGAAGAAAAGAGCTGGAACTACAGACACAAGCATAACCAAGAGAATCCAAGAAATGGAAGAGAGAATCTCTGGAGTGGAAGACTCAGTAGAGAAATTAGATATATCAGTCAAAGAAAATACTAAAACCAAAAAAGCCATAACACAAAATGTTCAGGAAATCTGGGACACCATGGAAAGACCTAACCTGAGAATAATAGGAATAGAAGAAGGAGAAGAATACCAGCTCAAAGGCACAGATAATGTATTCAATAAAATCAGAAGAGAACTTTCCTAACTTAAAGAAGGAAATGCCTATAAACATACAAGAAGCTTACAAAACACCAAATAGATATGCACCCCTCCAAAAAAATAAGAGAGTTATCCATGCCCCTTACCAGTTGCAGCACTTGAGAAAGCAGCCCCTGAACCTCTCCTGTGCAATACATTAGAGATGACCTTGACAACTCAAGTACTGCAGAACCAACTCTGAGGGAGCAAAAACAAAAGAACTGGCCCTGCCTGTTGCTCAGTTCTTTAAGGGGTAAACTAGCTGATGCAATGCTGGAATGCTCATGGTGTTGGTGCAGGTAGGGAGAGACAGTGGACTGACCAACCCTGCAGACACCCATGACCTGAGCAGGGTTATGAGTTTGTATGCTGCAACATTTAACCTATTTGTGATCTACTGGAACATATGAAGAGCCCATATCTGCAGACTCAAAACCACAGGATCTTCACGACACAAGGCAACAAGATATCCAAGAGGAGTCCCAGTGAGTGCCTAAAATCCATAATGCAGCAGAAACCAGAGGCCTGTAACCACTAATAACTCTTTGCAACGAATACCTACAAGTAAAGATATGTGGACAAAGGTGTTTACTGTGTGATTCGCTGTGTCAGACTGCAGCTTCCATGATGAATTTTTTCTTTTATATTTTGCTTTTCTTTCACTTAATTTTTATTTTTTTCAAGGTAGGAGGTTGCAAGGGCTGATATGAAAGGACAGTAATCAATGGGATTCAATACATGATGTAAAAACACAAAGAATAAGTAAGAAAAAAAAGATTTTTTAAAGTGACAGCCAGTATCACAAAAGAGATTGTAAAGAATTAGAGAATAAAGTATCAACCTTTAAGTTCCTGAGACAGTAGTATAATGTTGTTTATGACCAACAAAATTATTTTAACATGTGTATTGTGACCCGTTTGGGGATCACCTTTCAGGAATCCAATATAACATTTATCTACATCACAATTCATGACAGTAGCAAAATCATAATTAGGAAATAGCTAAATAATTTTATGGTTGAGGGTAACCACAACATGAAGAGTTATAATCAAGGGTTGCAGCACTGAGAAGGTTTAGAACCGTTGATCTTGATATATTTTGCAGTGATTATTCCTCCTTTGCTCAGCAAGAGCCAGAGAGGGATCTCATTCTTTTGACTTAAGTAATGTCTCTTCCAGGTAGTCAGATCAGAGATCTATGGTTCTGGATGTATGTACAGTTCCTGATTTGTGGGTAACTGTTTGCTTTGTGATCTCATTTCCCCTAAATAAAAGAAAACCATTCATATTCACTTTCTCCTGCTTTTTCTTATAATGATATATATAGTGCCCTCCAGTTCATGTCAGAGCTAAACCCAGAAGTTTACACATCCAGAGTAGCTGCATTTTTAATTGACACTCATGGAATCAGCCCAAATGCCTGCCTATGCACATTTTATCAGATCCAACATTTTGGTTTAACCATATTCAAATAACAATGGGATGGGAAAAGAAATTTGAGAGCATAAAGAGGGTTAATGAAAGCAAAGTATAACAATCTACATGTATTTTGTCAATTAGAAGTTAATGCAAAATCTACTTTGCATATGCTTCTATTTGTAGAGAACTCTAGAACACCAACAAATATATTGTAATGTTAGAAAGTAGAAATGTAGATATTTCAGTTCATGTATTAGATTGATTAAAAATTAGTAATAGAAGACCTTAGAGGCTATAAAAAATTTGGATTACAGCACTGTTTATACAAATAGACATGTCAAACTCATCAAACTGTGACTATAAAACAGTGTACTAACATTATATAAATAATACTTCGACAAATCTGATTATGACTTTTGAAAAATTCAATATAGAATGATAGAATGGCATATTTGCATAATAATCAGTTTTTTAAAATTCAAAAATGCAGCAAGAAAAATTACAGAGATCCCAAGCCTAGATGACAGGAACTATTGGTAATTGATGAAGACTGGGAGAGAGAGAAAAAGATTTTTTTATTTCCTCATTGGCTACTGTTTGTTTGCCAGTGCCCCTGTGGATCACTCAATGCAATGATCCACATGCAAATAATAACACTAATTGAGCTCATTAGATTATTGTTTTTAAAATTCAGAAGGCAAAATTGGGAGAAAAATGTGTCATAGAACCTTGAAAAAAATTGAAAAGAGACAGTGGAGTAGAGTAAATATAATCTGTATTTTTTTTCAAAGAAAAAAGACTGTTTTCTAATATTGATTGTATGGAAAGCATGCTCAAAATGAAGAAAATACATAATATTATTCTATCTATATCCTGACATCTTTGATTCAAAGTGACATTTAAAACAAAAACTTATTTTTCAGTTTACTTTAATCAAATATTTCTCAAATGTAATAGGGTCCTGAATGTTCAACTCAGTGGTAACATACAGCATTTGCAAGACCCTAGGTTATTTTCCTGTACAGAAACAAAAGTCAAAAGGAAGCTAATTAGGGGAGTTCAAGGGAAAGTGTCAAGTTAATTAAATATGTAATACTACTTTAACAACAAGAGTTTAGAAAATGAGAAGTTCTCCGAAAGAGAACAATGAGAATTTTTAACAATTTTTAAAAAAGATTTTTTTAAATTTTTATTTATATTGATGAGTGCTTTGCCTGGGTATATGTGTGTTCATTTGCTGTGGTGTCTATAGAGGCCAGGAGAGAGCGTCAGATTCATGAAACTGAAGTTACTGATAATTTTGAGAACTGAAAACTGAAGCTAGATCTTAGCAAGAAAAGCAAGTTCTTTTAAGTGTTGATTCACCTCTTCATCACCAAGTATCTATTCATTTATACCTCTACTACACTAACTTACATTCAATTTCTTACCCTTTATCTCTTACAAGCTGCAGTGATTCTTAAAATTGCTTTTGCATAGTCTGCTTAGATTAGCGTCTAGTTTTGTACCTTCTCACATATTTCCTGCTTTTCTCACATTATTTTATATTTTTATATTCATACTTGATCTCTAAATTAAAATCCAAAGTAACTTCCTACTCACCTCTCTCATGAAATCATTATTAGCACTATGCTTACATATGGAACTATTCATGTTTGTTATCATACAAGGACACACTAAATAATGCAAGTATATACACATGTGAGTTCTTTTTCTAACTTTCTCCATTTCAGTTACCAGACAGGTTTCAGAGATTTCAGAAGCTGTGCTAGGAAAGGACATGGTTACCTATAGGCTGGCAGCAGAACATGGCATAATTCATATGGCACTGGCTTTGCACACATGTAGAAGACAAGTCATGGAGTTGGTGGAATAATAAATGAAATGTGCTGTGTTTTACATTAAGGAGTTACAAATGTGTAACAATGTGTAACAAAGAAAGTTCCTTCTTTGAAGTGTTAAAAAGAGGCTTCCTGGGCAATCTGCATTATCTTTGAGGTTAGGATTTGCTCCTTCTGCAGATGGCTTTCCTCCTTCCAGCAGGGGCCTGTCAGTACTAAAAGGGAGCCTGACTTGCTTTTTCTGGATGTCAGTTTCCATACCAGCTCATGAAAATTTGTCTAAGGATGTTTCTCAAACTCTGACCCCAGCCCCTAAGTTATCATTTGTCTATGATAAAAGTATGTGCTCAAAGATACATTCTCTTCACAAAGTTTATACTTTAAATAATACAATCAGTGGTTTCAATTATGTGATCATTTTCTTGAGATCCCAGACTAATTTTAACAGTGCTAGTGAAGATTACCCTACAGATAGATTGCAAAGCCTTTAAAGTCAGATGATAAGTATAGATGGGTCAGCTTCCTGGAAGGAGCTCCTGATTGGCTTTCTATGATGTGCTGACAGTGAAGTGTATGTTAAATGGAGACCCAGAGATTTCCAAATGTCAAGAATAGGAACATTGCTAAAGAAAGATGTAAATACAGAGTGAAGATGCTAAGAAAGAGGGTTAAACTAGAAGAGAAGTGAGTAGTGTTCCCTCCCAAGTCTGTTAGACTTTGATAATACTACCATGAACTTATATGTTGGATATACAACACAGGGTTTTCTAGGTCTCTAATAAATTTTACTTTAGCTTTGGTTTGTTCTTTTTTTCTATGCCCTTCTCCCCTTAAAAAATGGAAATGTGTATTCTTCTCCAAAAACATGTGCATTGGAAATATATGCCTTGTTCATTTTTATTAGTTTAAAACTACTCATCGCTAAGATGAACAAAAGAGATTAAGCACAGACTTTGAACTATAAAAGAGTAGTGAGACTGAATTTGAGATGAGTGCATTATGCACTAGGTGACAGTAGGGGTATCATGCTATGATTTGGAAATGAGTTGTGTCCTATGTGATACATGTGTTTAAATCTTTAGTTCTTCAGTTGTAAGATCTTTAGCAAGCTGTATGAGACATAGCTTATTGAAGTGACTCTATAGGAACAGGAATCAAAATTTCCTTCTCAGATATAAACAACCTACAGGGCATGATTCTGCTTTCATGAATCAAGCTGTTCCAGAAGCTGACTGGGACTGAAACTTGGGGACAAGGAAAAAAACCTCTCCTTTTTTCTGATGTTGCTATCAAGTCTAAAAGTAACTGATGTGTTTGTGTGAAAAGGTCCACAAAACAAGGTTTGGTTATACTGCAGACATCTTGGAGCTTAGTGAAAGTCTATTTCAGCTAGAGCTATACCAGCTGCTACAACAAAAACCTGACAATCAGATATGCACAGAAGAATTAAGGGAACAGGAAATAAGGTGACACATTTAACATGTTATTTTGAGTTTCTTATATAATACTGGTTATCTTTCTTTAGATTTACTTTCCCACTGTCCAGATCACATCCTATTCTTTTCTTTTAAAAGATTCCTAAAGTAGGCCACTTGATGAATATAAACCCTCTTAAGTCTTAGAGGTTAAAATAATGAATCATATTGCATGATTGAACTTTTGTTGCTCATGGCCTTTTGAAATTCCACATGCATAAAAGTTGAGACAATAACATGAATTTACATTTTTCTAACTTTCATTATTACAACAAAGTCACATTTGTATGGAAAGTTGGGACAGTTTCACTCGTTCTGGGTTCTTTACTAGTTTCTGTCTCTGAGTGTTATAATATTGATTAGGAGAACACTCTTCTAATACACTCATTAGCAGAGAAGCTCAAAAGATTCTGAAAACAACCCTTAATTGTGTGAGCATCTGAGGCTCATTTGGTCTCCGTTACTCTATTTGAAATTAGGCTTCATTTTCTTAGCAAAATTATTCATTCCTTGATTTTATAGCTTAATTCATCTAGCCCTAAAAAAGATCACTTGTTATTTTAAAACAAATTTTAGACACAATACTTACCAAAACTATTACAACGGTAGAAAGAATTCTGGTTAACACCTTTCTGGCCATCTGTCAGTTGGTGAATGAAAGTCAATAATGATTTGTCAAACAATTAACAGAGTTAATAAATAGTCACAGACTAACCTAATGTGCTTGCTACCAGTAATCATTTGTTGGGATTTAATGTACTGAAACTATTTTACATCATATCTGATAGTAAACCAGATGGAAAACAGACATGACCAAGCTGATGATGATTAATGATAAAGATAATAAAATTCTCTAATTATATTTTAGGCCCTATAAGTTCTTTGTCCTATCTATCCACAAGTCTACAGATAGGCATCATATAGCAGATACTGCATTAATGAAGCATGATTATATGCATATCTTCAAGTGTTTGCAAAAATGCAAATACTAATATATAAAAAAAAAACCTTACATCTAAATTATTTGATTACATGAATTCTCTACTCGAGTTGTCCCATGGTAGGAAAAATTAGTCTGTGTTATTATAAAAATTAAAATGTTAACACTTATCCAAGTCAACAGGGGGTTGAGTGTTCATGTTTATAAAACTGTAACTGTTTACAAAAACAAATAATCAAAAGAGTAAATTCTGAGAGTGTGAGAAGAAAGAAGATGAAGAATTTGAAAAGCCAGAAGTTTCCCTGTGTAAAAGAAAGAACTTAGAAGCATGTGTACAAATAATCTAATACAAATCATTTCCAATAAAACAATTTTTTTAAAATATTTTTTCAGAAATACTGTGCACCTTTCTTGCACACATTCATATAAATATGAAAACACATAGTTTATCAGTTACTATGATAACACAAAGTAGCATATAAATAACAGTATTTATTTGGCTTATGATTCCAGAGGGATAAGTTGTAATGTGGGGAAAGCATTGTAGCAGGCATCCAATAGCAGATAACTACAGTAAAAAGTTTCTGACCTTCTCTTTCAGCCTAGCCCCAAGGTTTGTCATTCCTACTGCTGTTAGCCCTAAATTATGACTCAGATGCTGATATAATCTACATGATATTTGGCCTATGGCTCAGGCTTATTTCTAACTAGCTCTTGCATTTTAACCATTTCTTTTCATCTATGTCTTGCCATATGGCACGTGGCTGATGTGAGTTCCTTTATATATTGTTTCTTAGACATCTGGATCATGTATCTCCTGACTTAACCTCCTTTCCCCTGTATCTATGCTTGGATTTCCCACCTGCTTCTACGATGCTCTGCCATAGGGCAAGACAATTTCTTTATTGTCTAATGGTATTCACAGCATATACAATGACATCCTACATCAGTTAACTGGTTTCATCTCATCACCAAGGAAACCAAGAAAGCAAACTAGAAGCGAGGTGAGGCTTTAAACTCCCAAAATTTAGTGACATATTTCCCCTAGTATTGCTTTCTTTTCTAAAAGTTTCATAAGCTCCTCAAACAGCATCAAAGTCTAGGGACAAAGTGTTTAAATATATTAGATCATGAGGAACACATTTTATTAATGTCATCAAATTGAATATTACTCATTATTGAAGGATATCTGGGCTTTCTCAACCTAATCTGTGTTTATCAATTCTTTTATGATCTTGGGAAAATTGTGGGTACTCCCTACTTCCCCACATAATCATACAGATTGTACACTGTTATAAGTACTGATAAAATTACCCCTTATATGGAACATACTCAATTTGTTCTATCATTACCCAAATTTCTCTTAAATTAATAAAACAGAAAAATACTTTCACCCAAGACAGATCTCATTCATTGCCAAACATATCTCTGCCTTAGGTTATGTCTAACATTATTGTGTTTAATACTATTTATAGATAATTTATACATTTTTAATTTTCCCGTGCCCATAAAATATGTGTGAATATATGTGAAATTTTTACAAATGTGTAAAGGCACACATGTGTACTTATGCCAGTGCCTTTAAAGGTTAGAAGAGGACAATGGATTTTCTGGAGCTAGAGTTATAGGTGTTTGCTTGAGTGCTGTCTCATGTAAGGGATGGGAGCTAAACTCTGGTGTTGTATAAAAAGCAACAATAATTTTAACAAGTGAACTCTTTTTGCACAAATTGTATTCAGTATTATGATAAAAAGCCAGAGACAGATATTGAGTAACAGTTGAAATCACAGGGAGACAGGGAACAAACCATAGCCCATCCAATTCCTCTAGCCATTCTTCCTAAATTCTCAGACTCCTCTCCATCAACAGCCCAAAAGGGAAGTGGCAAGAGAAGCTGAACTCCCCACTTCTCTTCCTCCACCCAGCCATCTTACTTCTTAATCCAACTTTCCTCATCCTAGGAGTAAAAGTGTATGCCACTATCTCCTGGCTCTGTTAAACCTTAGACTCACAGATATCCAGATGTATCTCTGCCTCCTGAGTGATCACCACACTCTGACCTTTATTGTTTGGCTCTATCCTTTGACATTTAAGACTATTTTTATTAAATATACAATATATCATTACAAACCCTCTATCAGGAACCAAAACATATAAATTTGGTGATTTTATTTTTTTGATACTTTTTTAACACAATATGAAGAACTGTAAATTTTTTCTATTATTTTTATTATGAATAAAAAAACATTTTTTATCCATCTATATCCTTGTTCAAGCTCCTTTCCCACTCCCACACCTTCCAGTCACTGTTTCTTCTTCCCATCTCTTTATCTCCTCCCCAGCAAGGGCAGGCGGTCCCAAGGGCCCAATATGGCTTAGTTCAGCATCCATTCCTGGCAGATCCACTTTCCTAACCCCAACATCAAGACTGGGTCAGGTGTTCCTCTGGAGGGAGTGGGATTCAAGGTGCGACTCCAAAGTCTTTCAGATCCCAAGGTGTTTAAGGTTTGTGGTTTACAGTTTGGACATGCTTTTCTTTTTTTTTTTTTTTTGTTTAAAGTCCACTAATGAGTGAGTACATCCCCTGATTAACTTTCTGGGTTTATGATACCTTGCTCAGGAGCATATTCTGCAAATCCATCCATATGCCAGCAAATTATATGATATCATTTTTTTCTTACTGCTGAGTAGTATTCCATTGTGTAGATGTACCACAGTTTGTTAATTCATTCTTCAGTGGAAAGGCATCTAGATTGTTTCCAGGTTCTTGCTATTACAAATAATGCTGCTTTGAACATAGTTGAGCTAATGCCTTTGGAGTGCAAATGTGCATCTTTAGGGTATACACCCAGAAATGGTATTGCAGGATCCTTGGGGACATTTATTCCCAGTTTTCTAAGAAACCACCATAATGCATTCAAAAGTGGCAGAACAAGCTTACACTCCCACCAACAATGGAGGAGTGTTCCCCTTGCTCTGTAACCTCTCCAGCATGGGATGTCACCTGTGTCTTTTTTCTTAGCCAATCTAACAGGCGTTAGGTGGTATCTCAAAGTTGTTTTGATTTGCATTTCTCTGATGGCTAAAGATGTTGAGGACTTTTTCAAGGGCCTTTCAGCCATTTGTAAATCTTCTGCTGAGAATTCCCTTTTTAGTTCTAAACCTCCTTTTTTGATTGGTTTATTCAAGGTTTTGGGCTCTAGTTTCTTGAGTTCTCTACATATTTTAGAGATCAGTCCTCTATCACTTGTAGAGTTGGTGAAAATCTTTTCTCATTCTGTAGGCTGTTGTTTTCTACTATTGACTACATCCTTGACTTTACAGAAGCTTCTCAATTTCAGGAGATCCCACTTAATGATTGTTATTCTTAGTGTCTGTGCCTCTGGGTTATATTTAGGAAGTGGTCACCTGTGCCGATGTGTTGTAGGGTATTTACCACTTTTTCTGTCAAGTTCAGTGTGGCTAGGTTTATGTTGAGTCTTTGACCACTTGAATTTGAGTTTTGTGCAGGGTGACAATCTTGGATCTATTTACATTTTCCTACACACTACCATCCAGCTATGCCAACACCATTTGTTAAAGATACTATCTTTTTTCCACTGAATATTTTGGAGCTCTTTGTCAACGATCAGGTATTCATAGTTTTTGGGTTAATGCCCAAATCCTCAATTTGATTCTTTGATCCACAAGTCTGTTTTTATGCCAGTAACAGGCTGTTTTTATTACTGTAGCTCTATTCTATAACTTGAATTTGGGAATGGTGAGGCATCCTGAGGTTCTTTTGTTGAGCAAATTGTTTTGGCAATCCTAGCTTTCCTATTTTTCCAAATGAAGCTGAGTATTGTTCTTTCAAGGGCCATAAAATATTGTGTAGGGATTTTGAAAGGACATGCATGGAATCTGTAGAATGCTTTTGGTAGAATTGCGATTTTTACTATGTTAATACTACCTATCCAGGAGCATGGGAGATCTTCCCGTTTTCTGATATCCTCTTCAATTTCTTTCTTCACTGGTTTAAAATTTTTGTCAGATACATCTGTTACTTCTTTGATTATAGTTACTCCAAGGTATTTAATGCTATTTGCAGCTATTATGAAGGGTGATGATTCCCTCCTTTTTTTTCCAGCCCTTTTATCTATAGTGTATAGGAGGGCTACTGATTTCTTTGAGTTAATCTTGTATCCTGCTACATTACTTAAGGTGTTTATCAGCTGTAGATGTTCCCTGGTGGAATTTTGTGAGTCTCTTATGAATACAGTCATATCATCTGCAAAGAGAGATAGTCTCACTTCTTCTTTTCCAATTTGTATGTCTGAATCACCTTTTTTCTCTTATTGCTTTAGCTAAAACTTCAAGAACTATATTGAATAGATAAGGACAGAGAGGACATCCTTGTCTAGTTCCTGATTTTAGTGGGATTGCTTTGAATTTTTCCCATTAAGTTGGGTGTTGACAGTCGGCTTTGTGTAAATTACCTTTATTATATTTACATATTTTCCCTGTATTCCTGATCTCTCCAGGGCTTTTATCATAAAGGCATGTTGGATTTTTTTCAAAGGCATCTGTACTGTCTAAGGATATGATCATGTGGTTTTTTTCTTCAGGTTGTTTATAAGATGGATGACATTTATGGTTGTCGTATATTGAACCATCCCTGCATTTCTGGGAGGCAGCCTACTTGATCATGGTGAATGATAATTTTTACATATTGTTGCATATTGTTTGCTAAAATTTTGTTGAGAATTTTAGCATTAATGTTCATGAGGGAAATTGGTCAGTAATTCTCCTTTTTTGTTGTGTCTTTGAGTGGCTTGGGTATTAAGGTAATTATGGCCTCATAAGAAGAATTTGGCTATATTCCTTCAGTTTCTACTGTATGAAACATTTTGAGGAGTAATAGTACTAACTCTTCTTTGAAAGTCTGGAGTAATCCTATACTGAAACCATCTGGACCTGGGCTTTTTTGACTTGGGAGGATTTAATGACAGCTTCAATTTCCTTTAGGTTTAAAGGTCTGTTTAGGTAATTAAACTGGTCTTCATTTAATTTTGGAAAATGGTACCTGTCTAAAAAGCTGTCCATTTCTTCTAGATTTTCCATTTTCTTGGAATATAGATTTTCAAGGTATGGCCTGATAATTCTCTGGTTTTCCTGGCAGTCTATTGTTATGTTCCCCTTGTCCTTTCTGATTTTGATGATTTGGATATGCTCTCTCTGCTTTTTGGTTAGTTTGGATAAGGGTTTAATCTATCTTGTTGACTTTCTCAAAGAACCAGCTCTTTGATTCTTTGATTCTTTGTATTGTTTTTTGTTCCAATTGTATTGATTTCAGCAATAAGTTTGATTATTTCCTGCCATCTATTCCTTATAAGTGAGTGTGCTTCTAATTGTTCTAAGGCTTTCAGCTGTGCTGTTACTTCTCTAGTGTAGGATTTCTCTAGGTTTTTTATATAGGCATCTAGTGCTATGAATTTTCCTCTTATGACTGTTTTCATTGTGTCCCACAAGTTTGGGTATGTTGTGGATTCATTTTCATTAAATTCTAGAAAGACTTTAATTTCTTTCTTAACTTCTTCCTTTACCTAGAAGTGGTTGAATAGAGTGATGTTTAGTTTCTATGAGTTTGTAGGCTTTCTGTGATTTGTGATGTTGAACACTAACTTTAGGATATGGTTTTCTGATCTGATACAAGTGATTATTTCCTTTTTTGGTATGTATTGATATTTGTTTTATCAGCAATTATGTGGTCAATTTTAGAGAAAGTTCCTTATAGTGCTGAGAAATATGTTTATACCTTTGCATGGGGGTGGAAGCTTCTGAAAGTATGTATTAAATCCATTTGCAGCATAACCTCTGATAGTCTGTTTATTTCACTGCTGAGTCTCTGTCTGGTTGATTTATCCAAGGGTAAAAGTGGGATATTGAATTCTCCCACTATTAGGGTGTAAGAGTAGATATGGGATTTGAGCTTTAGTAGTGTTTCTTTTACATAGATAGGTGCCCTAATATTAGAGGCATAAATATTCAAGATTGAAATCTCCTCTTGACCAATTTGTCTGGTGATGAATAAATAATTGCCATCGTGATCCCTTTTAATTGATTTTAGTTTAATGTCTACTTTGTTAGATATTAGGATGGCAACATCAGCTTGTTACTTAGCGCCATTTGATTGGAAAATCTTTTCCCAACCCTTTACTCTGAGCTTGTGTCTGTCTTTGTGGTTGATGTGTATTTCTTGTATGCTGCAGAAGGATGGCTTCTGTTTTTGTATTCATCTTTTTAGTGTGTGTCTTTTCAAAGGTGATTTGAGTCCATTGATATTAAGGGATATTATTGACCACTGACTGATATTTCCTGCTATTTTTGGTGTAACTTGTCTGTAATTCCTATCTCTGGGCTTTTCTTCTGTGAGATTATTGAATGTTCCTGGTTTCATGTGTGTATCTGGGATCTTTAGGTTAGAGTTTTCCCTCTAATGCTTTGTGGAAGGCTGAACTGGTAGATAGGTATTATTTCAGTCTGACTTTTTTATAAAATATCTTATTTTCTCGATCTATGATGATTCATAATTTTTTTGCTTATTCTAGTTTGGCAGCCATGCTCTTTTAGTGTCTGTATAACTTCTGAGCAAGACCGTTTTGCTTTCATTGTTTCCATTGAATAGTCATGAGTTATTCTGGTGGGTCTGCCTTTATAAGTAAGTTGGCCCTTTTGCAGCTCTTAAAATTTTTCTTTGTTCTGTATTTTTTTTTTGCTTGATTATTATGTGTCAAGTGGACTTTTGGGGGGTCATGTCTATTTGGTGTTTTGTAAGCTTCTTGTATCTTTATAGGCATTTCCTTCTTTTAGTTAGGAAACTTTTCTTCTGTGATTTTATTGAAACATTATCTGTCCCTTTAAACTGGTCTTCTTCTTCTTCTTCTTCTTCTTCTTCTTCTTCTTCTTCTCCTCCTCCTCCTCCTCCTCCTCCTCCTCCTCCTCTTCTTCTTCTTCTTGTATTCCTATTATTCGCAGGTTAAGTCTTTTCATGGAGGTCCCAGATTTCCTGAACATTTTGTGTTATGGCTTTTTTGGTTTTAGTATTTTGTTTGACTGATGTATGTCTTTCTGCTTCTGAGTCTTCCAATCCAGCAATTTGCTCTTCCATCTCTTGAATTCTATTGGTTATACTTGTATCTGTAGTTCCAGTTCTTTTCTTCAGATTTTTTTATTTCCATCCTTGCCTCATTTTGTGCTTTTTCTGTTATTTCTATTTCAGCTTTTAGTTCCTGAAATGTTGCTTTCTTTTTTTAGTTTACCTTTTACTGTTTTTCTTTCAAGGATTTGTTCATCTCTTCAAATTTTTTTGTTCGTATTTATTTCTCTTTCTTTAAGGGAATTTTTTATATCTTCTTTGAAGGCTGCAATAATCATCATAAAGTTATTTTTGCGGTTGTTTACTTCTGTTTACTCTTCCTTGCTCTGTTCAGGTCTTGTAATTATAGAACCACCAGTTTCTTCTGATATTGCCTTGTTGTTCTTTATATTGTTGTATGTGTTTTTGCACTACTATTTGCCCATGGCTTCAGTGGTGCAAGATTAGACAGCTTCTAGTGAGTTGCGGTAAGAGGGCTTGTGTGTCTCCTGTCTCTTCTGACAAGGAGTCTGCTCAATTTTTGCCTCTGCTCTGCACAGGGATCTGAATTTCAAAGCCTCAGTCCCTCTCTGATGACACAGTTTGCCCTGGAGTTGGTGCCTGGCTGTGCAATGTCCCCTCTTTTTGGTGTTGCTGGAGGAGCCCATCACAGACAAAGCCTAGCTCCTATCATCTAGGAAGAGTCTGAGAGACAGACCCTAAGGATTGACCCCAGTCCTGGAGAGGTACTCTCTGGACAGGTGGTCCAGTTGCCAGAATATGCTTAATTATGGACGGGTGTCTGAATTTCAAAGGCCTCAGTCCTTCTCTGATGACCAAGATCACCCTGGAGGATGGGCTGGCCATGCAAGTTCCCCTCTTTTAGGTGTGGCAGAAGGAGCTCCTCATAGCCAAACCCCAGCTCCTGTCTGCTAGGGAAATTCTGAGATCAGACCCTAGGGATTGACCCCTTTCCCGGAGAGGGACTGTCTGGACAGTTGGTCCAGGTGCAGGAATCTGCTCAGTTTGGTGATTTTCAAAGGATGGTTCCAGACCATCTTCATCTAATTTAATTGCCCAGAAATTTGAACACTTATTTGAGGTATAGGATCTCAAATTACACTATGAGTCAGAATTTATCCAGAGCTTCAGGGAAATGCAGACAATCAAAGAAAGAAAAAATAGGAATGAGAGAGAAATTCATTACTTTTTATAAGATAATAGCTTACACTATTGGAGGAATGGTTAAGAAACTTCTAGTCGACATGTTGCTTGGCCTTTAGCTAGGAAAAAAAAGTTGTAATAAATACCATAGGACTATAACTTCATGAATCTGAGTTGAAGTATCTGTCCACAATGAGATGCTTCCCCACTCCCTGTTCCTATCTCAGTCTCTCTTTGCCAGTCTTTTCATGGAATCTCTAAGGAATACAAGGCCTTCAAATGGATTGAGGCAGGCCCATCTTGATGATATTCTTATTTTCATGTTTTCTTTCTTCCATTTGTGTGTGTGTGTGCTTATGAGACAGAGAGAGAGAGAGAAAGAGAGAGAGAGAGAGAGAGAGAGAGAGAGAGAGAGAGAGAGAGTCACTATTTTAAATAGGCTGTCCTCAAATTCACTGAGATCTCAATGTTTAGATCACAGGCATGCACCATCACACTTGGCTATACTTTTTATTTCTAAAATGAATGAGTTTGGAATATCCACGACAAAGAGGGCAATAGGTTATGTGTCTAATGAAGGCATTCTTGGTACATTTTTATTTAACCAAAGGATAGATACATTATTTTATAAAACATTTTTTTTATTTTCATATGTTTAAAACTATTTAATTGATTCTTTGTGGGTTTCATATTATCCACTCCTATCCAATTCATCTCTCCTTCCCTTCATATCTGCCCTCTGCCCTTGCAATCTTCTCCCCAAATAAAATACAATAAAAAGTCTTACCATGGAAGTTGTAATGTTGTGAAAAAGTGAGTTACAAATTATACCGTTCAGTCTTTACATCTTTGCTTATGAATGTTAATTGCAATGAGTCATTGATCTTGTTTGACACCTCTAGCTTCTGCTACACCCTTAAAATTGGTCCCTCTCTTGGACTCCTCTTAGATATTCCATTGTTACCATGTGTTATAGAATTCCTGCAAGTTTTGGATCTGCAGATCTGGCTCCTCCTTTCACATGTTCCAGCAGTTCATAGGTGAGTGGATGCTGGGGTAGGCCAACACAAAGCCTTAGTTCTGAGCCTGGGTGTTAGCTGCATTGGTCAGCCTGCCAACTTTCCCTCAGCATGGCTGCCAGGGTAAGCTCTCCAGCACTACCCCTGCTAGTTCATCTACTGCAGTAGGCAGCAAGGTGGGGGGCTTGATCTGGCCCTTCTCCTCATTGGCTGTAGCACATAGAAAAGCAATTCTTACTAGTCCATATCTCCTGGCATCACACTAGAGCTGTTCCTGTTGGCTTGGGTGCAGGTGAGCCAGCTCTGAGTATGCAGGTGAGCCAGCCCTGAGGGTGTGGTGGCTGAAATATTTTTGAAGGCATTGATCTATGACTTATTCATTTTTCCCAAGGAATTTTTTCTTTAAATACCACAATAGGAATCTGAACACAAGTTTGAAAGAAAACTATCATAGCATGAAGTTCTTCCCATGTGTCTCCCCGAGACTGATGTTCTTCTAAATAAAAACCATATTTCATACCAATCATACCAAAAAATTTAGGCCATTCAAACTCCAACTTTAAAATACCTATTAATCTCACTTTTTGAGAAGCATGATTCACCTCTGAAAATATGTTATTTTTTTAGCATATTCCTGGTGCTGATTCACTCTGCATTTACTTATTACCTACAGTATTTAAAATTGGCTAATATAAGCAATTCTAAAAGTTTATGTAATATGATTTTATTATTTTAAGATCAGTCTATTTATTAAATTACATAGATTTTAATTATTCTTCTAGAGTCTATATTACACCAATCATGTAGCAACTGAATATCAAGCTTTCAAGAAAAGTATATGTATATAATAATTCAAACAAATACTCATATCAAAATACACAGAGAGAATTACATATTGTAATTAAAAATAATACATTCTAAATTGATAAAACCTATATTGTTAACTTAAAAATTGAACTAATACTATACTTTAAAAAATCAAGTTGATGTACCTAATGCATTATATCTGCATTCACAAACATTATCTGGCTATTGAGAAGTTATCCTCTAGCAATGTCTGTATTAAGTTTATATTTGGTAAAATGTAATAATTATTATAAATAATAAGCTAAATATAAGTGATTTGTTAAAAATATTAACATTCATAAAACAAATGACAATAAATTGTTTTTAAAATCAAGGGAAGATTTAATTTGTTAACATACCAACCTCTGTTCTCCCTGCCTTTTCTCTTCCCAGTCATCCCCAAGCTTCTCACCTCCCAGCCCCCATCAAATCCTCAAAGACAGTAAGGACACCCAGCGAAGTCAATACAGTCTGGCATATTTGGGTAAAGTAGGATCAAGTCACTTACCCATTATTAAATCTGAGTCAGATATCCCATTATAAGAAATGAGCTTTCAAATACAACTTCAGGACACCTCACTCAGCCTCAGCAGAAAATCTTTTATCATGGACCTAGGCTGTGGTGTACAGCCAGTCCATGAATAACATTCCCCCCACCCCATGGCCGGCCCAATCTCAGGCCATCAAGAAAGACTCTTTTGGCTAGGAACCCTCATTAACACTCCAGTTTGTTAAACACCCCCACCTACAAGACCCACCCCATCCCCCAAACACACTCATCATGTTGTAATATCAATGGCTTCTGAGACATAGATTTCATCAGCCCCTGTTGGATCAAGAGCTCCTATTGAACCAAGATCAAATCCCTGAGACACACACAAAAAAGCCAACACCACGTGGACAAAGAACAGCTCACTGTGACACAGAATATGGCAACTCCAAGTGGAACAAGATCTCAAACTGGACCAAGACAGGCTTCCTGAAAAACAGTCACAGGAAAAGAATATTGAACAACATTATAGAAGAAAACTGTTTTCCAATTTTTTTTTCTTTTTATATTCTTTTAAACAAAAGTTTATTTTTCTAGATCCCTTGGTTTTTTTATTTATAAAATAAAGTATTTTTATCCATGTATCCACTTGCTCACCCTTCCTTCCCTCCTCCCAATCCCTCCCAGTCAGTGTTCAGCTTCTCCCCTCCCTCAGAAGGGCAAGAAGTTCCAAGATAGATCACTTAAGCATGACACATCCACTTCAGGCAAGTTCAATTTTCTCTTCTTTATAGCAAGAATGGGTTAGGTGTTCCTCTAAAAAGAATGAGTTACAAGGTTCCAGCCAATGCACAGAAACACAGTCTGATCCCTCCCCTTGAGGCTCTATATATTGCCCATGTCAATTGATAGTTGCCTATACTTGGAGGGCATAATTCCTTTTCCCTATGGTTCTCCAGTGGCAGTTCTTGATTCATTGATCTCCACAGAGCTCCAGCCAGCTATCACTGTGGAATTTTTTTTCTCATAATCCCTATCCTCTTGTTCATACAGACTCTCTTCTCTTGCTCTCAGCTGGACCAGGAACTCAGCCCAATGCTCAGTCATGGACCTCTGCCTCCACTTATATTCATTGTTGGATTAGATCATGTAATGACACTTAGAGTGGTTGTTTATTTAATTAAAAAGGGAAGTTCTGTCTTGTACTTCCTTTGCTATGGGTTGGAGATCTAGGCAGAGACATCCTGTGTGTTCTTGGAGGTTTCCCTGGAACCCAGTCTTTATCCAACCCCATAGTCGCTTCCTCTATTAAGATCTCAATCTCTTCTTTCTCTCCCTCCTTGTTCTTCTCACCCTATCATCTCCTTCTCTCATGATTTTTGCCACCTCTTCTTGGTTGCAACCCCTTATAGGAGTTTTTTCCTATTTTGTCTTCCTAGGGGACTCCCTGGTTGTCTCTCTTAAGATCCTTCAGATCCCAACCTCTTCAAAAGTTGTAGTTTGCAGCTTGGGTGGTCTTTGTTTTTTGTTTAAACTCCACTAATGAGTGAGTACATCCCCTACTTATCTTTCTGGGTTTTTGATACCTTTCTCAGGAGGATATTCTCCAATTCCATCTATTTGTCTGTAAATTTTAGAATATCATTTTTTTTCTTACTGCTGAGTAGTACTCCATTGTGTACATGTACCACAGTTTGTTAATCCATTCTTCAGGTGAGGAGCATCAGCTTGTTTTCAGGTTCTTGCTATTACAAATAATACTGCTATGGATATAGTTGAGCTAATGCCTTTGGGCTGTGAATGTGTGTCTTTAGGGTATATGCTCGATAGTGGTATTGCTGGGTCCTTGGGGAAATTGATTCCCAGTTATCTGAGATACTGCCATAATGTATTCCAGAGTGGCTGAACAAGTTTATATTTTTGAGAGTTTTATGGTCTCATTCCTGTTCTCAGCTTGACTCTACAGTTTATATCAAAAAATAGTTTTATACCTATACTAAATATAAAACATTATTGGACTGATAGAAGACATGAAGTTTAAAAATGATTAATTGCTTTCTGAAATGCATAATATGGATTCTGTCAATGATAAATTGGCCTGCAAACTTAATTTTATGAAAATTGTTTATGACAAACTTTCAGATAGATTTTCTTCCTGGAACACAAATATTAGCTCCATACAAAAGTATAGATTTGTAGAACTCTGGGTTAATAGTGAGAATAGAAGATATATTAAGTCCATGGAATAATTAGAAAGATTGGCTATTCAAGAGATTCAGACACTAGAAAACTCAGTAGTTTCTAAATTTCAACAATGGAAGGATTGTCTTACTATAATTGAGAAGCATGTTAAGGCATGATCAACTCAGAACAGTTCAGAAAAACCATCACTGATATAAAGATTTGGAAGATTTACCTAAAGTTGTGAATGTGAAAGGTATTCCTTTCTCCCCTTCTATGATCTATACAGTTATTGATCAGAAAAAGTATGTATAAAATGAATCTCCAAGGTTTGTAGAATATAATTGGAAGATATATATATATATATATGAGAAAAATACAAGACATCAAGGAAGCTATTTTGATTCATAGATTTAATTTCACATATGTAATACAAATATTAAATTCATGGTCTACAAAATATAGAATTTTACCTAATGTTTGGATGCAGCTGACAGCAGGTGTACTAGACTATCACCAACATTTACAATGGAGAAATTGGCCAAGGAAGGAGGAAAAAAGTGGTTGTCCTGAAACTACAAGACCTTAAAAAAGCAATGAAGAAGAAACAGAAGGGAACAACAGCAAAAAACCTTTATGAAGTTTATTGACACCTTCAAAGAAGATATAAAAATTCCCTTAAAGAAATAGGAGAAAATACAAACAAAAAATTGGAAGAAATGAGCAAATCCTGCAAAGAAAACCAAGAAAAGGTAAACCAAAAAGTGAAAGAGACATTTCAGAAACTATAAATTGAAACAGAAGCAACAAAAAATTAACTAAATGAGACAAAGGCAGAAATACATAATCTGAAGAAAAGAACTAGAACTACAGATACAAGCATAACCAACAAAATCCAAGAGATGGAAAAGAGAATCTCTGTTGTGGAGACTCAATAGCAGAAATAGATATATCACTCAAAAATAACACAAAAACCAAAGAAGCCATAACACAAAACATTCAGGAAGTTTGGCACCATGAAAAGACCTAACCTGAGAATAAGAGGAATAGAAAAAGAGAAGAAGACCAGCTCAAAGGCACAGAAAATGTGTTCAATAAAATCATAGAAGAAAACTTTCCTAACTTAAAGAAGGAAATGCCTATAAAGATAAAAGAAGCTTACAGAACAGCAAATAGATTTGATCCCCCAAAAAAGTCCACATGCCACATAATAATCAAGCCACAAAACATACAGAAAAAAGAAAAAAAAATAAGAACTGCAAAAGAAAAAGGCCAACTTACCTAGAAAGGCAGACCCTGACTATTCAGTGGAAACAATGAAAGCAAGAAGGTCTTCATGAAAAGTTATACAGACACTAAAAGAGCATGATTGCCAACCTAGGCTACTATACCCACCAAAATTATCAATCACCATAGATGGGGTAAACAAAATATATCATCACAAAGTCAGACTTTAGAAATACTTATTTACAAACCCGGCTCTTCAGAAGCCATTAGAGGGAAAACTCCAACCTAAGGATCCAAGACACACCCATGAAACCAAAAACAATCAATAATCTCACAGAAGTGAAGCCCAGAAAAAGGAAATGCATACTAGCTACCACAAAAAATAACAGGAAGCATCAATCAGTGTTCACTAATATCCCATAATATCAATGGACTCAATTCGCCTTTTAAAAGACACATATTAACACCATGAATACAAAAACAGAAGCCATCCTTCTGCAGCATACAAGAAGCACACCTCAACCTTAAAGATAGATACATGCTCAGAGTAAAGGGTTCACAAAATATTTTCCAATCAAATAGCCCTAAAAAACAAGCTGGTGTTACCATCCTAATATCTAACAAAGTAGACTTCAAACTAAAATCAATTAAAAGAGACCAAGATGGACATTACCTATTCAACTCAGGAAAAATTGATCTAGATTAGATATCAGTCCTGAATTTTTATGCCCCTAATATAAGGGTACCTATCTGTGTAAAAGAAACACTACTAAATCTGAAATCCCATATCCACTCTCACAACTTAATAGTGAGAGACTTCACTACTCTACTTTCACCCTTGTATAGGACATGTTATGCCCACATGTAAGAATTTCCCCCAGGGAGGCTGGACACATTGTTATGAATGGGGATTTTATTGCTACCTACAGAGCATGAGAACCTGGGCTGGTCATCTAGCTCTGCACAGCAGAAGGGGATAAGAACATTGGCCCAACAGGTGGGGGTTTTTTAAAGAAAAACCTGCATTATCAAGATGCAGCACATGTTGATATTCCAGGAAGGGGCAAAGGGATAAGGTGCAGCAGCCATTTCAGTTTTCTGGTGTAAATCCAACCTTTGAATCCATTGAGTGCTGTGGAAGTTCACTAACAGACCTGGGCCCTGCCCCCAGAATGAATCCAGGTCCTTATATTCCCCCATCTCACTGGTTCCTGAGATTCCCAATCATGGAACTCTCCTGTCTCTATTGCCAGCCACAGTACTGCTTTCGCTGCAGCACTCAGAATTTGCGGGGGTTGTCTGGGTCTTTTAAACCTTCCCATCCTTCATTCTGGCAATCTTTGTGACAGGGTCTGCTGTCCTGGTGTGGAAATGATGAATCCAAGAGGCTATAGCATCAACCTTGATGGCTGTGAGTGTAGTCAGCAGAATGATATAAGTTCTTTTCCATCTGGGTTCCAAGATGTCTCTATGTGATGTCTCTTAATGTAGAACCAGTCTCCTGGTTAAAACCTATTGTGTTCATGGGAAGAAGCAGATTCACAGAGCCCTGAATTTGGGCCACAATTCTTTGTGGTTCCATTGAATTCCTTGTATAGCATCGAGAAGATCTTGGTCATCTACTTCTGCTATCAAGTCTCCCTGGAGGTTTGGGATGATGGGGGAGGGGATGGCAAACATAATTTCAAATGGGGTTAATCCCATCTGATAAAGGGAGTTTCTTGTCCTATGTAAGGCAAAGGGAAGGAGAGCCACCCAGTCTGCACCAGTCTCCTAGGTCAATTTAGTCCAGGCCACTTTTAGTGTATGGTTCATTCTTTCTACCTGCCCTGAACTCTGGGGTCTATATATACAATGTAACTTTCAATCACTCCCCAGAAAGATGGCTAAATTCTGACTTACCTGGGACATAATAACTGGTCCATTTTCTGACCATGTCATAGTAAGAAATCTATACCTTGACAAGATATCTTCATGTAATTTCTTTGCCACAACATGCACCATTTCATATTTGGTGGAAAACACCTTTGTTCATTCTGAAAAAGTGTCTAACAAATACTTGTAACCATACTTGCCAGGTTTTATCTCAGTGAAGTTTATTTCACAGTAAGCTCCAGGCATCTTCCCCCTGAGTCAAGATCCAGGGTTCTTATAGTTGGCAACAGGTTTTGTGAGTTGTCAAACAGTTAGTGACAATGCCTACATCTTTTTGCTGTACATCCTTGATTTTTATTCTTGACTGTCCAACCAAGTGCTGCATTCTCCATGTCCTCATATGGGAGGATCAATGGATCTTGGCAAGCAGTCTATTTCCTAGATGTTCAGGCAAGATGATTTTACTATTAGTATATCTCCACCACCCATCTATGCACTGGGTCATGAGGAGAGTCTCAATCCAGGAAATCCTTAGTATACCCTGGATGTTCTGGTAGGATGGATGTGACAGGGTCTACCAATACATATGCAGAAGCTACATCAGTCTAGAGTGCCATCTGCCAGGCTGTCTTGTCTGCCAGACTGTTGCCCCTGGGGACTGGCCCAACTCCTCTTTGGTGTCCTGGGCAGTAAATAATGGCCAGTTTCTTGGGTAACCATAGGGCTTTAAGGAGGGCCGGGATCTCATCTCTATTCTTGACACCCTTTCCTTCTGCAGTCAGCAGTCCTCTTTCTTTATATATTGCCCCATGTACATGTGCCATTGCAAAGGCATACCAGCTTTTGTTGCAGACATTAACTTTTTTCCGATGCCCCAGTTCTAATGCCTTAGTTAGGCCTATCAACTCTGCTTGTTAGGCAGACATAGCAGGTAGTATTGGCTCTGTCCATACTACCTCCTCTGCAGTAGTGACTGCAGCTTCTGCATACCTTAGACCATTATGCATGAAGCTGCTGCCTGCCATCAGTATAGCAGATAGCTTCTGCATCAGGTAATGGGATGTCCTGCAAGTCTGGTCTAATACTGTGTGTCTGGGCCAGGATCCTGGATCTGTTGTTCAGTGGTGCTTCCAAATCCAGATCAGGCAGTAGAGTAGCTGGATTCAGAGCTGAGGGCAACCAGATTATTCTGGCAGGGTTTACCAACAGCATCTGGTAGTGGGTCATTCTGGCATTGCTCAACCACTGATGAGGGGGCTACTTGAGAATTCCCTCAAGTGCTTGGGTGATGGTTATGGTTAGAGTCTGTCCCAGAACCAACTTGTCAGCATCCTTGACTAGCTGTCCCATGGCTGCTATTATGCCATCCAGCTGCCACAGGGTACAGTTTCTTTGACAGGTAGGCTACAGGCTATTGCCATGGGCCAAGTGTTTGAGTTAGGACTCCTTTGACTATCCCCTTTTCTTCATCTACATATAAGTGAAATGGTTTAGTCACATCTGGTAGGCCCAATGCTGGGAATAAATGTAGGCTCTGCTTGAGTTTTTCAAAGTCCAGCTGGTGGTCCTCAGTTCGCATAAAGTCCTGTCCTTCTTTGGTGGCCTCATATAAAGGTCTGGCCAGTTCTGAAAATCCTGGGATCCACAGACAATAGAACCTTGCTGAGCCCAGGAACTCTCTCACTTGCCTGACAGTAGTAGGTGTGGGGATTTTAAGTACCTCTGCCCTTCCTTCAGGATATATCCCAGGTATGTTCCTTGTTGCTTACAGATTTGTGCTTTCTTGGCTGAGGCATGGTACCCTAGGTTCCCCAAAGTCTGTAATAGCTGCTCAGTCCCTGCCAGCCAAGTTTTTTGATCTGTGGCTGTAATCAGCAGATCATCAACATACTGTAAGAGGCTTACTTCTGGGTTCTGTGTCCAGTACTCACCCAAGTCATCATGTAGGGCTTCATCGAAGATGGTAGGAGGAGTTTTTAAATCCTTGTGGCAATCTGGTCCGTGTCAGCTGGTCGCTGACCCCAATCTCTGGGTCCTGCCATTCAAAGGTGAAGTATTACTGGCTATTGGCAGCCAGGGGCAAGCTGAAAAAAGCATCTTTTATGTCCAAATCAGTATATCATTGTCAATCTGGAGGCAGTGAGCTAAGTAAGCTATAAGAGTTAGGCACTGTGGGGCGTATGTCCATCACCCTTTAATTGACCTCTTGCAAATCTTGGACTGGTCTATAATCATTAGTGTGAGGCTTCTTGACAGGTAGCAGGGGTGTGTTCCAGGCCAACTGTATAGGCCTGAGAACACCTGAGTCCAAGAGCCTCCTAATATGTGGTGTGATGCCCTTTTTGGCCCCTAGGAACATGGTATACTGACAAACCTTAATCAGGTCTGCCCCTGGCTTAATTTCCACATATATAGGTGAGCAATGTTCTGCTAGTCCCATTTCCCCATTATAGCCCAGACTGATGGAAACTCCTATAGCCACTTCTCCAGCTGTGGGTCAGGTGGAGTAGTTATTTGATGTAGCCTGTACTCTTCAGTTAAACTACTGGTCACTAATACATGAACGGGTTTCCCATTTTTCATTAAGCAATTTAGCCCCTCCATCAGAAAAATATATTTGAGCTTTCATTTTGGTTAGAAGATCATGTCCCAGCAAGGGATATGAGTATTCTGGAATCACTAGGAAAGAGTGGGTTACTTGGTCAGTTCCCAAGTCCACCATTCTCTAGGTAGTCCATGAATAGGGTTTGACTCCAGTGGCCCTTTGAACCCAAGTTTTTTGTTTGTCATGCATTCATTATTCTTTAGCAATCCTGAGTTCTGGGCCCCCATGTCCATCATAAAATCAACTGGTTTCCCCTCCACTCTTAGGGTTACCCTGGGCTTGGGACGGTGGTCTGAGTCCTGACTCCCCTAATCACTGTCCGTTAGGCTAAGTACTTTAATGTTGCCCTTAGCCGCCTTCTGGGGGCATTCTCTAGCACAGTATCCCTCCTCTCTGAAGTATGCACATTGATTCTTTCCCAGCAGGGGCCTTTCTTTATTACCTCTTGGTTTCTCATCCTCCTGCTCAGCTGCCAGTCATTGTAGTCATCTTTTGCACTCTTCAGGTTTGGCAGTGGTTGCCAGCAACACCCTAGCAAGTTGCTGATTCCTATACCTCTCTTTTAATTTCTTGTTCTTCTGCACTATCCCTCCCATTGTACACTTTCTCAGGCACCTTTACTAAATCTCTAATACTTTTTTCTCCTAGATGCTCCAGCCTCTGTAGGTTTTTCTTTTTTCTGATATCAGGAGCTGACTGGTTAATGAAAGCCAAAGTCATTGCAGCAGCAATTTCCTGGGCCTCAGAATCATAGGGTGTATATCTCCTGAAGGCTTCCTGGAGCCATTCAAGGAATGATGTTGGGGTTTCATCTGTTCCCTGTCTCATATCATACACCTTACTCAAATTTACAGGCCATCTTGTGGCTGCTTTTAGACCCGCCAATAGAGTCTGATGATAGAGGCTCACCTTACCTTCAGCTGTATTATAATCCCACACTGAACAAATTATGGAAAAAACTGCATCTTTGAGAGCCTGATTAGTTGTGGGCTTTCCTGTGGGGTCTTGAAACAGTTTCTAAGCCTCAGTTTATATCTGATCCCTCTCCTCTGTTTTGAAGAGCACCTGTAAAAGCTGTGTACAGTCATCCCATATGGGTTGGTGGATAAAGAGAATTGTCTCAAAGCAGCTAATTAGTTCTTTAAGGTTTGCTGAGAAGGGTGTATTTTGGGCCCTCCAATTGTAAAGGTCACTAGTGGCAAAGGGCCAGTAGTGATGTGGTTGATTTCCATCCTGGTCAGAGGATCCTGCAGCTCAAAGGGGGAGAACTATGGTATAAGGACTAGAGATATCTCCCTTATGGCTGCTGGTCCCTTGAGCTGGTCCCTCCCTCATGCCAGGGGTGGGGACTTTTGGGGCTGACTGAACTGGCAGGGGCCTGGTGGTGGGACAATTGTACCAGTATCAGGAGCATAAGGAAGCAGGGGATGATGTCATCATCTGTGCTACCTCCTTGGAGGACCTCTGACCTAGGAACCAATGGGGTTTTGGAGGTTGAGTTTCTCTCTGTAGCTGCCAGAATATCAACCTGTTGGGGCAAGAATGATTTAATCAAGGAGGTGGATTCTCTACCAAATTCCTTCAGACCACTGTGTATGGCACTTGGTCAGGGTGTCCTATTCGAGGTGTGAAGACTATTTCCTTTACTGCCCCTTTGAAGGCCCAATAAAAGGTTCCTCCTGAGGGCCAGTCCACTCTGAGCACTAGCCATTCTGACCTGCAAAAGGTGGCAAGTTTAGACTTTGTAATCGTAATTGAAAGATTATGAGCACATATATTAACATCCTGGAAGTGAGTTAGAAGTCCAGTAGGGAAGAGATTACTTGTCTCCTGGCACTCTTTACAAGCAGGGACACACATACAAAGAAACATAGACATCACAGAAAACCAAGGGCACTAATATCTGGACAATGATTTAAAAGAGGTAAGTCCAAAGAAAAGGAAGAAATCATGTATCTCATGGCTTTCATCACAGGTATGAGGCACCCTGTCCTCTACAGATATGTTCCCTACTACAGCAGGCCTGGGCAGACTGGAAAGTTCAAGTTCTCTGCCTTTTTCCCACCTGACTAAACTTTACCAGACTAGAAAATATCTGTAGCCTAGGTACCTGAGACCTCCCAACTGCTGGCCCACATCTGGGGCCTTCTCCAGAGGATCTGTCAGGCTGCCATTGGTCTAGGCCCTACCAGCCACTGGCCTGCACCTGGATCTGTCAGGCCACTGTCGGCCTGAGCCCTGCAACCGCTGGTCTGATTGTGGGGCCTTCTCAGAGGATCTGTCAGGCTGTCTTCAGCCTCTGAAAGGCTGGCCTGTACCTGGGGCCTTGCTGGAGGATGTGTCAGGCCACCTTTGGCCGAGCCCTGTCAATCGCTGTCAGTCACACTACTCACTGTCACCCTAGCCAGCTCCTGGTCTCCTACCAGATGCACTTGGCCTCTCCAGTGCAAACGCACTAACTGCACACTTACCACCACTCTTTGGTCCTGAATCCCTGAAAGCATGAAAATTCTCCCAGGACATGCACCATATGTTATGCCCGCATGTAAGAATTTCTATCACAAAGGCTGGACATGTTGTTGTGAGTGGGGATTTTATTGCTACCGACAGAGAATGAGAACCCCAGGGCAATTACCTGGTTCTTCAAAGCAGAAGGGGGTAAGAACATTTCCCCAACAAGCAGGGGTTTTTAAAGGAAAAAAACCTACATTATCGAGATATGACACACCTTAAAGTTACAGGATTGGGCAAAGGGGTAAAGTGTAGCAGCCATTGGAGTTTTCTGGCATGAATCAAAATTTTGAATCCTCTGGCTGCTGCAAAAGATTACTCACAGACCTGGGCTCTGTTCCCCAAAATGAATCCAGATCCTTATAGACAACCAGACAGAGACTCAAAAGAGAAATGAAGAGTCTAACAGAGCTTATGATGCAAATGGATTTAATAGCTATTTACAGAAGCTTCCATGCACATGCAAAGGAATATATATATATATATATATATATATATATATATATATATATATACATATATATTTCTCAGTACCACATAATTGGTAACAAAGCAAATATCAATAGATACAAAAAAAAGGTAATAATCCCTTGTATCATATCAGACCATCAGGGCCTAAAGTTTAAAAACATCAAAATCATGAAAAACCTACCAAGTCATGGAAAATGTACATCACTTGACTCAACCACCTCTGGGTCAAGGAAGAAATTAAGAAAGAAATCAAAGTCTTCCCAGTATTTAACAAAAGTGAATCCACAACATACTCAAACCTGAGGGATACAATGACAGCAGTCTTAAGAGGAAAATTCATAGTGCTAGATGCCTATATGAAAAATGTAGGGAAATACCAGACTAAACAACTAACAGTACAGCTGTAGAAGCCTTAGAACAATTAGAAGCAAATTCACCTAGAAGGAGTAGATGGCAGGAAATAATCAAACTTAGAGATGAAATCAAAGCAATTGAAACAAAATGAACAATACAAATAATCAATGAATCAAAGAATTGGTTCTTTGAGAAAGTCAACAAGATAGATAAACCCTTATCCAAACTAACCAAAAAGCAGAGAGTATCCCAAACCAAAAAAATCAGAAATGAAAAGGGGGACATAGCAACAGACCCCTAGGAAATCCAGAGAATTATAATGTCATACTTTAGAAATCTATATTCCACCAAAATGGAAAATCTAGAAGAAATAGACAGCTTCTTGGACATTTAACATTTATCAAAATTAAATCAAGATCAGGTTAAATACCTAAACAGACCTATAATCGTAAAGGAAATTGAAGCTGTCATTAAAAGACCCCCAAGCAAAAAAAGCTCAGGTTCAGATGGTTTCAGTGTATAGTTTTACCACACATTCAAAGAAAAGCTATTACCAATACTCCTCAAACTGTTTCACATGCTGAAAACTGATGGAATATTGCCAAACTCTATTTAGGAGGCCACAATTATCCAAAGCCACTCAAGATCCAACAACAAAAAGAATTAGAGACCAATTTCCCTTATGAATATTGCTGCTAAAGTTCTCAACAAAATTTGGGTAAACCATATTCAACAATATATAAAAAATATCATGCACCATGACCAGGTAGGCTTCATCTCAGAAATGCATGGATGATACAACATACAAAAAATCATAAATGTTATCCATCATATAAACAAACTAAAGGAAAAAAAACCACATGATCATATCTTTAGATGCTGAGAAAGCCTTTGACAAAATCCAATACTTCTTTATGATAAAAACCCTGGATGGATCAGGAATACAGGGAAAATATCTCAATATGACAAAGCCAATTTACAAGAAGGCAACAGCGAACATCAAACTTAATGGAGCAAAACTCAAAGCAATCTCAGTAAAATCAGGAACTAGACAAGGATGTCCTGTTTCCCATTATCTATTCAATATAGTTCTCGAAGTTTTAGCTAAAGCAATAAAAGAACAAAAAGAGATTAAGAGGATACAAATTGAAAAAGATGATATGATTGTATATATAAATGATTCACAAAATTTTACCAGGGAACTTCTACAGTTGATAAACACCTTCAGCAAAGTAGCAGAATACAAGATTAACTCCAAGAAATCAGTAGCCCTCCTATGCACTAAAGATAAAAGGGCTGAAAAAGAAATAAAGAAAACATCACCCTTTAAAAGAGCTGCAAATAGTATTAAATACCTTAGAGTATCTGTAACCAAAGAAGTAACAGATCTATTTAACAAACATTTTAAATCACTGAAGAAAGAAATTGAAGTGGATATCAGAAAATGGAAAGACCTCCCATGCTCCTGGATAGGTAGGATAAATATAATATAATTGGCAATTCTACCAAAAGCAATCCACAGATTCAATGCACTTCCCATCAAAATCACAACACAATTTTTTACAGACATTGAAAGAACAATACTCAATTTCATTTGAAAGTACAGGAAAGCCATGATTGCCTTAACAATTATACTCAACAAAAGAAACTCAGGAGGCATCACCATCCCCAACTTCAAATTATACTATAGAGCAATAGTAATAAAAACAGCCTGGTACTTGCATAAAAACAGACTTGTGGATCAATGGGAATGAATTAAAGATCCCAACATAAACCCAAAAACCTATGAACACTTGATATTTGACAGAGAGGTCCAAGATATTCAATGGAAAAAAGATAGTATCTTTAACAAATGGTGTTGGCATAGCTGGATGGAAGTATGTAGAAAAATGAACATAGATCCAAGCCTGTCACCCTGCACAAAACTCAAATCCAAGTGGATCAAAGACCTCAACATAAACCCAGCCACACTAAACCCGATAGAAAAGAAAGTGGAAAATACTCTCCAACAAATTGGCACAAGTGATCACTTCCTAAATATAACACCAGTAGCACAGATACTAAGAACAACAATCAATAAGTGGGACCTCCTAAAACTGAGAAGCTTCTGTAAGGCCAAGGACACAGTCAATAAGACAAATCAACAGCCTACAGAATGGGAAAAGATTTTTTTTTTATCGAAAATACATGTGGCAGCAGATTGATCTCTAAAATATATACAGAACTCAAAAAAAAAAAAATCAGAGCCTTAAACCCTTAAAAACCCAATTCAAAAGTGGTTTTCAGAACTAAAAAGGGACTTCTAAGTAGAAAAATTTAAAATGGCTGAAAAGCACATGAAAAAGTGCTCAACATCTTTAGCCATCAGAGAAATGCAAATCAAAACAACATTAAGGTATACCACCTTATACCTGCCAGGATGGCTAAGATCAAAAATGAAGATGACAACTTTGCTGGAGAGGTTGCAGAGCAAGGGAAAGACTCCTTTATTGTTGGTGGGTGTGTAAACTTGTTCAGCCAGTTTGGAACGCACTCTTGCAGTTTCTCAGAAAATTGGGAATCAATCTCCCCAAGATCCAGCAATATCATTATTAGGCATATACCCTAAAGACACACATTCTCACCCCAAGAGCATTAACTCAAGTATGTTCATAGCAGCATTATTTGTAATAGCAACACCCTGGAAACAACCTACATGCCCTTCAACTGAAGAATGCATTAACAAGCTGTGGTACATCTATACAATGGAGTCTTACTCAGTGGTAAGAAAAAAATGATATCCTAAAATTTACAGGCAAATGGATGGATTTAGAGAATATCCTTCTGAGTGAGGTATCACAAACCCCAGAAATATAAACAGGGGATGTACTCACTCATTATTGGACTTTAAACAAAAAGCAAAGCATGTCCAAGCTGCAAACCTCAGACGCTGAACAGCTTGAAATCTGAAACACCTTGGACAAGTACCTTGGAGCACATTCCCTCCAGTGGAACACCTGACTCAGGCTAGATATTTGGATGAGGACAGTGGATCTGTCTGGTGTGGATGTTGAACTAAGTCATCTTGTGTACTTGGGACCTCTTGCCCTTTCTGGGGAGGAGGTAAAGTGATGGGGAGAAGAGTGAGTGAGTGGGAGGAGCAGGAAGTGGAAGAAAGTCTGAACAAGGGATACATGGGTAAAAAATATGACTCTATACATAATTATAAAAGTATTTTAAAAAAGAAATACTATCTTCCCACCAACAGATGCTTGAAATGCAATTATTCTTTCAGAATATTAGTTTATAAGAAATAAACAATTGAAGGAAAAACATCAATTTGTAGAATATTACTCCTTTAAACTAGATGGCAAGATTTCTGAGAGAAACACATGACACACTCTGATTACCAGGAAATTACACATATACCCATAATTAGTTAATTAATTAAAATTTAAATATTGTTTAAGATGAATTTTACTATCTCAGGAACATAAGCCTATTTGGCAAATTATAAACCTTTTGATATTTAATACAAAGTCTTCCTCAATATGCAAACTGGAAAAATATTTATGATTTAGTATTTAATAATGGACAAATTAAAAAATTGTTCAAATAATCAGTAAACTAAGAGTTTTAAAAACAACAGATACAATCCATAAATGGAAAAAAAAAGCTGAAATTCCATAGAAAATGTGCTTTTTTAGAAGTTTATAGGTTTCCATGAGTTGATAAATTATAGAAAGAAAACTGCAGATTTAGAAGTGATAAAAAAATCCAGAGTCAGAAATTAAAAGTTTCTATGATTTCCACTAAAAAGTTTCTTGGTTTATTAAAAAGCCAAGTAAGTACTACAAATATTCATTCTTTAAAAGAATACAGGTATCTGCATAAAATAGAAAACACTTATTCTACTCATTAAATTATTTATTCTGCTAGCTAGAATTTAACTAAAGCCTGTTCATGACTTTCTTACTTTTTTATGGCAACATATGTCTTTCCAAAGTTAAATTTAAAACTATTCCTCAGTCAGGCTATAATTGAACAAACAAAAATGGTAATTGTAAGCAACCAAAAAATGTTACCATATAGTAACTCCTTGTGATATTGTATGACAGGTTCACTAAAATGGCAGAGGGGCAAAAATTCATGTGCAAATGATATTCTTTCAGACTTTTATCTCTTGGAATGAAGCTCGAAGGATTTTATAGAATGAGATGAACATAAGCCTCTTGGAAACCAGGGTGGAATGATAGATTTAAAATGCTTGTTTAGTCGTCAAGATCACAGTTGGTGTGCTTGTGGTTGTTAACTATGCTTTCCATTTTAAGTAAATTGAGAAGAACCTAACAATTATTAAATCACATTTGTGAGAGTCTCTACTGGTGTTCCCAAAAATGACAAAAATATCATGGGAAGTAGGTTTGCTAGTCTAGGCATTGTTATTCACTTATTATCCTCTCAACTACCCTCCTCCTCTTTCTTCCATTGTTTCTCTTTCTCTCTGTCTTTTCTCACTCTCTCTCACTTTTCCCTTCCCTCCCTTCCCCTCCCTCCCTCCCTCCCTCCCTCTCTCTCTCTCTCTCTCTCTCCCCATCTCATATTCCACGTATTGGCTGCAATGACTAGTTGCTCTGCTCTCCTACGTTATTTGAACTTCAATGAAATTTTGAAACACTCAACTGCTCAACTGAAGTAATTATTCTCTTTTAGGATAAGAAAAAGTAAGTTAAAGAAAACTTTAAAAAGCAAAAGCGAAAACCAAAAGCCTTCTTGCAAATGTCAGCATTTACTGAACCCTAGTAGTTGAGTAGGGTTATTAACAACAAAACAGAATGGGAAAAGATCTTCACCCATCTCACATCTGACAGAGGACTGATCTCCAAAATATAAATTTAAGAATCAAGACATCAAAATGTCATACAAAGCAATTAAAAATGGTGTAAAGAACTAAACAGAATTCTCAGCAGAGGAATCTCAAATGGTAAAAAGACATTTAAGAAATTACTCCACATGTGTATTCATCAGGAAAATGCAAATCAAAATAATTCTGAGATACCATGTTACAGCTGTCAAAATGGCTAAGTTGTTTTTTTTTTTTTTTTTTTTTTTTTAAATAGAACAGATGACAGCCTATGTTGGAAAGAATGTGGAATAAGGTGAACACTCCTTCACTGTCGGTAGAAGTGAACATTTGTACAGCCACTTTGAAACTCATTATGGTGACTTCTAAAAAAAAATGAGAATTATTTTACCTCAAGCATTTTACCAATGCTACCACTCTTGGGCATATACCCATGAAATGCTCAATTATACCACAAGGATACTTGTTCAACTATGTTTATAGCAGCATTATTTGTAATAGCCACAACTTAAAAGTAACCTAGATGCTCCTCAACCAAAGAATTAATAAAAAAAGGTATATATATATTTTACCCAAAGAGGGTAAGTGGCTCTTAGCTATATCTCTCTATATGTACTATTTAAAAGTCAAATAAGACAACTAAATACAATGACTAATAGTCTTACATTAAGTCAGTAGAAAATGGTAAGAAAAGAAACATTTAAAAGTACACTCATAAAATTATGTCCACAAGTATAGTAGTGAATTGTATCAAAATTTTGATTTTAAACTTTCCAGATGGCTAAAGAGCAAATTATGTAAGAGAAAAAGGTAAAATCTAAGAATATTAAATAATAAACTTAAATGTCATGCCTTGGTTATTTTAGGTGGTGCACAATATTTTAAATAAGTTAAATCTGTTTACAGAATGAGTTTACAGTTTAAGACATAAAATGTAAAACTTAACTGTTGTCTTGAGGTAGTGTGGTAATTCTTTTTATTTATGAAACTATCACAGAACATGAATGCCACAGTTTAGAACTATGTAAATAATAACAATAATGATAAAACAGTAATAAATAAGTTAATAAATAATACAGACTTTTACTTCAAAAATTGAACAGTAAAACTTTGTTGTACATGCTTAACCTACCAGGGACAACAAGACAAATTACTAAAACTGGTATTCTGTCATTGACCCTCAACCACTCTACTCAAGTCTTTAAAACAAAAGTCAGCATTTAAAACACAGTACTTGACAACTTTTAAGTATCAATTCTATGAACAGCCCTTAAATTTATTATTTGCTTTATACATATGTATAGCCAAATATGTCATGGATGAACTAAAACTCTTCCTATATTTATATATATAATAAGTCAAAATGATGTATCACTGAACACTGTAAAATATTACTATTGTTATAGTTTGTGGTAATCTTGCTAAAGCACTGAATACACAATGAACAAGGATTTATAAATATTACTATAGTATAAAACATGCATTCACATCTACAAAATATTTTATTAAGCTCATTAAAATTACCTTAGTACAGGCAGAAAATATGGTTATAATATGATTTGTGATATGTGATTAAATACATTAGAAAACCAGTCATTACTAGTGCTAATACTATTATTGTATTACAATAGTAATTATATAGAATTAATATCTACCATGATAATATTATATTAGAAGCCCACCCTATGTGAGTAACTACAATGAGAAGTAAACTATAATAAATTAGAGATACTACAAAAACACCAAGTATATCCCAAAGGTCTCTCTTGTACTAATATTATGGATTGATATAAATTTGGGTAATGTGACATTTACACATGGGATGGCAATTTAAAAAAAAAATCTTAGTGTCTTAAATTATAGTAATCATTCAAGAAGTATTTGAATCTAACAAAATATTTTAAACTGGGTTTGCCAGTTTTGTCCATAAAATATAGCAAGACACACTTAAAAATATTAAAAAGTTGCTAGATTCCATAAGAAATTTTCGTCTACTCTTTTCATTTTGTTCTTTCTGCCACACATTTTCAACTATCCTGATGCTAAATTTTTAATTGCAATGTTGTTTAATCTCTTTTATTATATGTCACATTCTATTTGATTTCATGATGAGAACCATGATAAATAATTTTTGATATAGAACACAGAATTAACCACATGATATGAGAATTTACCTAAACCTTCAACTAAACATCATGAATGACAATGTAACCCTGATGTTGTATTCTGCACAAATACATCTCCTGTGGGAAACAGAATATATACAGACAATATTTATAAATGTGAACAACACAGATAATTTTTATGAAATATAGCACACTCTGCACTTTGAGTAAAAATACATAAGAAGCAGAATGGACTGTATAACATTAAAAATTATACAATTCTCTAAAAAGAGTCAGTAATCTTTAGTCTAATATTTTTTCTTGACTACATTCTGTAAGAAATTGTAGGAAAGGACAGAGGTTGTGAGACAAAAGGATGGAAGAGAAACTTCAAGGATATTTGAAAGATTTTTTTTTTACATGTTAAGTATGGGATTGTTGGTACTACCTCTTTTTAAGGATTTGGTCTACTAAAGAGATGTCAGGAGAGGCTATGCTCATAACTCCTCATTCCGAGGGGTGATAATATCAAGGGTATTCAAAAAAATTCTGTGAACATGAAAAGGTTTACCACTGTAGTTTTAACCAGTAATCTGTAGACTAGCAAAAGTTATCCATTGCCACTGTTACATGTCTACATAAGTGATAACCATAACATGCAATTATATCTGTGAAATCTTGGAAATGACTGGAAGGGGTGGGAGGGGGATGAGAGCTTGAAAAGGGGGATACATAAGTAAAAAAAATGACCTTTTTTCACAATAAAAAAATTTATAATTCCTATTTACCAAATATATCAAATTTATCAAAATAAAAATAAAAATAAAAAGAACCTTAAAGGAAAAAATTCCAGACATCTAATATCTAAATGAAGTAGCTTTAAATTACATGGAAAAATAAAATTTAAAGTGTATACATATGAATCTATTTATATTTTATGTCTATTTCAGAAAATCTAGGTTGTTTGGTAGAATCTTCTGCGACATTCTAAGAGGCTCTAATTATAAGTTGCTATTGAAAAACACTGAGTCATAAAAATGATTTAAATACCTAACTGAATTTTAAGCAGAACACCAGGAGAGAAAAAGACTTAAGCAAATGTTGTTTTGTCTGAAATATATAAACTCATTGAAATGCTAGTACTAAATACATTTCTTAAAATGTAAATTCCCAAATGTTATGATGAACTAGAGCTATAACTGGTTTGGAGATAAATTACCAACAAAGAACTCTATACACTACAAATTAAAGGAATACACATTGTTACCATTCAATAACAAATTTAGCACTCGTTTTACCTATAGATGCTTTAAATTTAAACAGTTCCTGGAATTGGGTATAAGGTCAATTATCCAATCATGTGAGCAGGCCAGATCTATTGTTCTTATGGTTTCTTTTAACTGAAACCAACAACCAAGCTTGAGATAAGGATTCCTTTTCAGAAATTCATTATATATTCAGTCATGTTTCTTTTAAGGGTTATGTGTTAATCATATTCTAGAAAATATTGTCAACAATCAGTCACTCACACTGAATTGTTCAGAAAATATATTTTAAAATACACTGATTTCAATGGTAGGGCAAACTTGCTCTGTTTGATTTCCAATTTATAAAATTGATTTTTTTTTGTAAATTGTATCTTCTATGATTCAAATATACAGTTATATCAAATGAATAGAAAAATTAGAGTCCATTAATGCATGCCTAGATTTTGATCAGGAATCTCTCTAGGATGTAGAATTAATCGTATAATTTCTCAAGAAGAGAAAAGAAATGAAGATGAATAACTGTAAAGAAGGCAGAAGCAAATGAGGTCAGATGATTTCTGAATGCATAGTAGGTAAAAGAAATGAATTTTCTCATTTGATCACAACTAATGTACCCAAGTTGGGGAAATAGTCTAGAATGAAGATGGATCAGGCTCTATGAAGAAGGATGATCTGAGGCTCACATTGTTGAATTAAATTGGAAAAAATGAAACCAAATAATGCCATACATCTGCAGCTTAATAAATGAGAAGTGGATGAAGAAGACTCATGGCAAAAGATAACGGTTGAATGAATATGAAGTAAAGCAACATAAATAATGTTTAGTAGCTACTAAGACCAAAGTGGTTAATTAATATAAATAAGATAAAATGTTCTTTAAGTGAACCCAAAACAAGATCAATGCCATCATATTAGATAACTAGGAATTATATTACAAAAATATATCTGGGTCCAATTCAAATGTATAAATGCACATATTTATGAATTGGTTCTTATATACAATATATATTATATATATTATACACATAGATACACACAAATATCAAGAGGGGGATGGGGAGAATAAGCTATTATTGACTTCCTATCAGATGATTCCATATACCTTCAAAACAGGGTCCTAAATTTTTCTGCATGCATATTTGTTACCAATCATATATTCTTATCAAAATAGGGAAATAAAATTGATATTCAAAGGTAGCTATATAGATATTAATTTGTTAAAAAATTCTTTTGTAGAAATTCTATGTGTATATAATAAAACTAATGTTTTAAAACATTTTGTGGTGGGTTGGATGAGAATGCCTTCAACACATATATATGAAAATGTTTGTTCATCAGCTAGTGGAAATATTTTAAAAGGATTAGGAGATACATCTTTATTGAAGGAGGTATATAAGTAGAAGTAGGCTTGAATTTTCTAAAAGCCCATGCAATTCTAAGTAAGCATACTCTGTCTGTTGTTTCAGGATCCGGTATATACACTCAGTTACTGATCAAGCACAATACCTATCTGTCTCCTGATTTCCATGCTTCCTGTCATCATGGTCTAACTTCCTTAATCTGTACTCCACAAACTAAATACTTTCTTTTTTAAGTTGCAAAAGTTATGGTGCTATGTCATAGCAATAGAAAAGTAAGATACTTGTGAATATGGAGAAATGCTTATTCAAATATTTAGTAAGCATTATTTTTCTTGATTGACATAAGAAAACAGTAAATTATAGTGTTCCAAGTGTATAAACAGCCATCTTCAAATTTTTAGGACAATAGCTTCAAACTAAAGCCAAGATTAATTAATTCAGAACAAGGAAAACAAGACAGAAGAACTACTACTACTCTGCTAGTCCTGATACATTCTGACACATTCAGAATCTTGTTATGCAATTTTACATTAAAAAATAAAACTACACTTCTTAAGAGTTGCTATTAAAAATAATTGGAAATCTTTTCTCTCACATAAATTAATATAATATATATGCATATATTTATGCTACATACATATAATATATGGACTTATCAGTCCACCAAATGATACATTTTTATAAACAGTTAGTCTTTGAATATATATCACCTCCAAAATAAAAAAGTTTACTCAATAACAAAATTTTAACAAGTTATATTAACATTTATTTTATATCATAAAGCATAAAATTATACAGTGTGAAATCAATCATCTGTATATATGATTTAAGATAAATAAAACCCTTTTATAAATGATACTATGCCCATCCTGGACACTACAGGAGGTTGAATTTTATGCCTATGTCTCAGCTGGAATTTCTATTGCTGTGACAAACACCATGACCCAAAGGCAACTTGAAAAGAAAAGAATTTATTTCATTTTATAGCTTATACTTCATCATCCAAGGAAGACAGGCCAGGAATTCAAGGTAGAAACTTGGAGACAGAGACTGATGGTGAGACCATAGAAGAATGCTGCTTACTGGCTTGTACCTCATGGCTTGCTCAGCCTACTTCTTTGTATATGATGCAGAACCATATAACCCAGGGCTGACATGAACTACAGTGAGCTGGACCTACCTACATTCATCATTAAGAAAAGAACCATATTTTTTTTATAGGCTAATCTGGTGGGGTCATTTTATCAATAGAGGTTCACCTTCAAAAACAGATCTAAGTTGGTCAGAATGACATAGAACTAGCAAACACAACCCAATCAAGATATTTTTAGTGCTGTCATATTTTGCATATTTTTGAGCACTAATTATTAGCCCTAGAGCCTTCATTATAATAGAAAAGTAGACTACCACTCAACTATGTCACTGGCCCCTTTTTAACATGCTTTTATTTTTAACTAGGCCATGAGTATATTCAAATGTTTCTCTACTATATTATGTTGTCAAAGTTACAGAAACAAATATATCAGAGAAAAAATGATTTTCTTTTATTCATATGCTGTTCACTAAATCTTCAGGTCAAATACACTCAACATCCGGGTGTTCCTAAGTAGTCTCAACATAACACTTGCTATTCCACCATCATTCATCTTTTCTCTTTGGACATCAGCCAATACTGAGGACCTTGTTTCAACTATCTTTATGTTTGACAAGTAGGCAACATGAAGGAAACCCTTGCTCAGAGACAGAAGGCCATGTGTAGAGGGAAATCAGGAACTATACATGTGAAAGATCACATCAGAGGACTGGAGACAAGCAGGGCGTGGTTAACTGGAAAGGATTCTGGAAGTAGACCTCCAAAGGAGAGGACCAGGACAGGAAGTCGGCATTCTCTCGCGAGAGTTGCCGACCAGTTGCAAGGATTTTTGGACTGATGACGCGGCTTCCAGGGTGCACAGTTCGGGCCAGTGGCACGGGAGTTCGGACGTGCAGTGTGGGGATGAGGAGTTTTCCTTAGAAACACTCCAGCACACTGCAACCTTATCCCTTCATTTTCTCTTAAAAACTTCTCTGTTTTGTAAGTGATTTTCACAAAATAAACCCCATTTAAAACATCTCACAGCGGGTTTTTACCACAAGAATTGGCGCCTGAACACGGGGCTAATTCCACAAACCCACCGTGTTCCTCACCCGCTGAAGGAGCAGGTCTGAACAGCTTTGGTTACCAGCTGCGCATGAGCCTCCTGTAAGCAACCAGGAACCAATCTGCACGTGGCAGACCTCCTGAGAGATGGACTGACCCATTCTAGTGGTGCATGCCTGGTAGGATTTGTTGAAAGATCTAACAAAGACCCTCCCAGCCGAATTGCCACCTCATTTCACACACCATTGCTGCCGCTGCTGATCACAACTGCGACATCTGCTGGCCATAAGTTCTCATTACATCTGAGTATATTTTTTTTTCCTTTTCTTTTCTACATATTTTTTTTTCTTTTCTACAATGTCTTACCAGATAAATGTTCAAAAATTTACTCACTTTGTCACAATAGTGATAGAGGATTATTTTCAGGATTATGCATTTGGAGATTATCTCCACCCAGGAGTCCTCTTGCTTTTTTGTGTGATAATATACTTCATACCTACCTATTTTAAGGGATCACAACATAGAGAGTATGAGGCTAAGATGTCTGGCATGGATGAATGTATTAAGACACTCCAGAAACTCATTGTTTCCATAGAAGAGAGGTCTACTTTGATCACAGAGGAACTTAGAGCTCATATTGACAAAAAATTTAAAAAATTGGATGAAAAATTTAAAAAAAATGGATGAAAATTTTAGGATAATGGATGGAAACTCTAGGAAATTTGAACAGAAGATAGTAGAATGGATAGATGTGGAGATTGGGAGGATTTTCCACTCTATGAAATTGTTGGAGAGATCATTTGTAGAAGACTTTAAAACACGGGAAAAGACCATAACCACTAGGTTGCAAGATCATGAGGCTTGCTTGGAGATTTTAGAAAAGGATCTTGAGGCAACACCTGCTCAAGATAACCTAGAGCCCCCTCTTAAACGGTGCTACTGCAGGGAAGGTTCTTTACCTAGAGTGGTTACCATGAGGGGACTGCCCCCCATCCCTCCAACTTTATTCCCAGTGTGGCAGAGGCCAAAAAACCACAACCAAGTGGAAGGGCTTCTGACAATGTGGGATACAATTATGAACCTATACCCATGAAGGATTTAAAATCAATAAAGGAAGCCATAGTGAACTATGGTGTACAATCACCTTTTGTGAGGCAATCCTTAAACTCATGGTCAGCACAGAATCGAGTAATTCCTGATGACTGGAAGAATTTGGCAAACACAATGTTGAACGATGGCCAAAACTTCCAGTGGAGGAATTGGTTTAGAGAAGAGGCTAAAGCCTCGGAATCTTGAGATCAAACCTTGGAATGTTACCGTCTCCAAGGACCAAATCCTTGGGGAAGGCCAGTTTGCTGATTTATCAGTTCAGGCTACTTATGATGACCATGCTCTGTTGCTGTGTTGTACTGCTGCCTTAAATGCTTGGGAAAAGGTTTTGGACCCAAGACAGAGAATTGAGTCATATCCCAGATTAAACAAGGTCCAACAGAGCCTTACACAGACTTTTTACACAGGTTGACTCAGGCTGTCAATAGAGCAGTGTTGGATTCAGAAGTTAGGAAACAATTGATACTCTCTTTGGCCTTCGATAATGCTAATATGACATGTAAAAAATTGATCATGCCATTAAAGATCAGGGGTGCACCCTTAGACAAATGTATTCAATTTGCACTTAATGCTGAATATCTACACCATAATTAAGAGAATTGGGTAGGTCAAGCCATTGCTAATGCTAAGATGAGAAATCAAGGCATTATTTGCTTCAATTGTGGTAAGCCAGGCCATATAAAGAGAAATTGTAGACAAAGCAAATGTGGGAACTTTTCCAATCACAGGAGTGACTTAAATAGAAAGCCACTACCTCCTGGACTATGTAGGAGATGTAACAAAGGCAGACATTGGACGAATGAATGTAGATCTATAGGAGACAAAGATGGCAAGCTTTTACCATTGGGAAACGTAACTCGGGGCTTCCCCCAGGAAGCCCCCAAGAATCAAACCTCAAAGCCAAAAAGACTTCAGTCATATCCAGTCACAGTGGAAGAGCAGTGTCCTCAGGACAAGTAACAAATCCCAAGCCTGAAACAGTAGATCATGTAACCATAGACAATAGATTGCCCTTACAAGAGAAGTTGATGATATCCAGCAAACCAATAAAACGCGTATTTTGGCAGACCTCCATAAATGAACAAAGACCAAATTTGACAATAAGAATAAACAATATTTTTATGCAGGGCTTAGTTGACATGGGGGCTGATGTTTCAATCATAACTCAGCAGGCCTGGCACCCCAGGTGGCCTCTGAAGTAGGTGGGTGTTCAATTTTTAGGTATTGGGACATTGTCTCAGGTAAAACAGAGTGTGAGATGGCTAGAATGCATAGGACTAGAAGGACAGAGAGGGAGATTGAAGCCATACATGGCCAACATAGCAGTGAACTTATGGGGTCGTGATCTCCTATGACAATGAAACACTCAAATTAAGATTCCTCCAGGCCTACATACTAGCCAAAGAACTAATCATGGCCTTGAAAGGACTACCTCAAGAGGCTACGTAAAACAGCCGTCGGTCATTCTGGTTGCACAAAGACGCAGTCTTAAAGCTGCAAGTACCCCTAAGACACTAACAGTCCTGCCTTTGAAGTGGTTGACAGACAAACCTATTTGGGTCCAACAATGGCCTTTGACAGATGAGAAATTGCTAGCCCTAGAACAATTGGTGCAAGAACAGTTACAAGTTCAACATATTGAAGAATCGACCAGCCCATGGAATTCCCCTGTATTTGTGATCAAGAAGAAGTCTAGCAAATGGAGAATGGTGACGGATTTAAGAGCAATTAATAAGGTGATTCAGCCCATGGGCACCCTACAATCTGGTATACCTTTACCTTCTTTGCTACCTAAAGGATGGCCTATAATAGTTATTGATCTGAAGGACTGTTTTTTTACAATACCTCTATAGGAACAAGACAGGGAGAAGTTTGCTTTCACTATACCTAATTTTAATAATTCTAACCCGGTAAAAAGGTACCAATGGAGGGTCCTTCCACAAGGGATGTTGAATAGCCCCACCCTGTGCCAATATTTTGTCTGACAGCCATTGGAAGTGATACACAAACAATTCCCACAATCTATCATTTATCATTATATGGATGATATATTGTCAGCGGACCCAGACGTAAACACCTTAGAAAGACTGAGGAATTGAAGAAGGTGTTGCCTGACTGGGGACTTCACATTGCCCCTGAAAAGATACAAAGAGGAGATTCTATCAATTATTTGGGATATAAAATAGGCTTGCAAACAATTAGACCTCAGAAGGTACAACTTAAGAGGGACCGATTAATGACACTTAATGATTTCCAGAAGCTATTGGGTGATATAGCCCACATACGTCTGGTTATTAGTATTAAAAACTATGAACTGGTTCATTTGTTCAAAACTTTAGATGGAAATAAGGATCTGAATAGTCCCAGGGAATTCTCTGCTGAAGTTGAGAAAGAATTAGCATTGGTGGAAAAGAGATTACAAGAAGCACATGTTAACCGTATAGACCCAGACCTCGACTGCATCCTGGTTATTTTGCCTTCTGAATATTCCCCTACAGGGGTCATAATGCAAAGGGAAAATATTATTTTACAATGGATATTTCTGCCACATAGACCAAGTAAAAACTAAAAACATACATTGAAAAGATTTCAGATTTGACATTCAAAGGAAAATTCAGGCTTCAACAATTGACTGGAAAGGATCTGGCAGAAATTGTTGTACCTTTGACTAATGAGGAAATTGATCGATTATGGGCAGAAAATGAACCTTGGCAAAAGGCCTGTAGTGGGTTTTTGGGGAAGATTAATAATAAATATCCCCGAAGCAAAAGGATTCAATTTATAAAGAAGATTAATTGAATTTTCCCCTGTGTTGTACAGGATAAACCTATTTCTGGAGACCCTACATCTTTTACTGATGCAAATAAAACAGGAAAGGCCGGTTATAAATCAGAAAACTTCAGTAAGGTGACACAGAGTCCTTATGATTCTGTTCAGAAGGCAGAACTGTATGCCATTATTATGGTGTTATTGGATTTTCCTGGACCCCTTAACCTGATAACTGTCTCTCATTATGCAGAAGGAGTTGTATTTAATATTGAAACTGCTGACTTCATTCCTGATGATATAGAATTAACCTTCTTGTTTGTACAGCTACAGGATATCATCAGAAATAGAACACATCCTATGTATATAACACATATCAGGGCTCATTCAGGCCTTCCTGGCCCTTTAGCACGGGGTAATGATGAGATTGATCAGTTATTGATAGGGAATGTGGTAGAAGCCTCAGAATTTCACAAGAAGTATCATGTCAATAGCAAGGGATTAAGGAAGAGTTTTCCCATCATTTGTCATGAAGCCAAGGAAATTTTGCAGAAGTGGGACAAGTGTTCCCTTTACAATCAACCATCTTTGCCCATTGGGAGTAATCCTAAGGGTACTAGGAGCAATGAAATTTGGCAGATGGACGTTTTTCACTTCCCAGAATTTGGTAAGATGAAATATGTTCATCACACCATTGACACCTACTCAGGAATGCAGTGGGCTACTGCCCTGAGTTCTGAGAATGCTAATGCAGTACTCACTCATCTTCTGGAATCCATGGCCATATTTGGAATTCCTGATCAAATTAAGACTGACAATGCTCCAGCATATGTTTCCCAGAAAATGAAGCAGATTTTTGGATATTATGTGATAAAACACGTTACTGGGATACCACACAACCCCACTGGACAAGCGGTTGTGGAAAGATCCCATCCCACCTTGAAAGAGATGCTTCATAAACAGAAGGGTGGTTTGAAAAAACCTAGGGAGAGATTACATAGTGACTTGTTGACATTAAACTTTCTTAATGCTGATGAGAAAGGAACTTCAGCCACAGAGAAACTCTGGGTAATAGAAAGAACTTCCGAGTTGAATCAACCTGTTTATTTTAAGGATATACTAACTTCAGAATGGAAGCCAGGGCATGTATTTCATTGGTGTAGGGGTTTTTGCTTTTGTTTCCACACGAAAAGAGAAAATATGGGTACCAACAAGATTGATAAAGAACTGGATCGAAAAGGAGAACCCTCCTGAGGAGGAGTAATGGCTCA
>PVIH01007071.1:55293-104224 GCA_004025045.1 Sigmodon hispidus
TAAGGTGGGGCAGGGTCTTAATTTTGTTTTTACAGAAGAATGGATACAACCCTCTTCACAAAGCTAAAAGGATGCTGAATGCTCAGACTTTTGAAACGTTAAAAGGACTACAGGGGATTACAAGGACACCTGACACTGACAGGCACTAAGGGTAATTTCTCTATTCTCACAACTGTACATCTATATCTAATGATTATGTGTTTATATATATAAAGGAGGTCCTGGTTTGGTAACAAAAAAGGCTGGCTTTGGACGTGGAGCAAGTGGCTTTCTCCCTCTTTAAACCCAAGCATATTGGTAAATAAAACTTTAAAAACTCTGTCTCATGTCAGAAAAGCCACCTGAAGTGGGACAGAAAATAGATGAAATATATAGGGACCAATCTTATCTCACTTTTATTTTAAATTTTAAATCTTATTCCTTTCTGCATTTTTTACTCTCTTACTTTAGAAATCTTTTCTGCACACAATACTTTCTGGTGGTTCAATATCTTCAGTTGATAATATCCATTGGATCCTTCAGTATTAAAAACAATTTCTCCTACCAGCACTCTACAAGGCATCCAGAAGGAAGATGGGGCCCTCACCGAAAAAAGAAAAAAACAACACATTGAGACAGAGTAAGAAGGAACCTGCTCTATGTCACTCAGTGATCACTTTTGAGGTATAGACCAATCAGGACAGTTGTAAGATAGTTTCTTATCATATCTTTAGCAAGTATTTCAGATGGACTCACTCAGTATGATGAGAATGGATATAGACATTTGTGGAATAGTTTTTTATATATATATATATGTTTACAGTTACTTCATTAGGACTTAACCATTATTTAGTTTACAGGACCCCACAGTGATACCGTCACCCACAGGCTAGCATGAAGCAACTCAATGAAAGAACTACGTCCCTTTCCCAATAAGTTGGTCATCCAAGGAAGGGTTATGGTCAATTATCATTTTGGTACGATGGTTATAAGTTAATCTTGGGTAGAGGAGAGAATGATATTATAGATGAAAAACAAAAAAGACCAAAAAAAGAGAGAGAGAGTAAGAAAGAAAAGGGAATAGATAGGAGATCATTATACTAGCAAACAACTATTAACCAAAGGATGAATGAAAAATGAATTGACATGGTACAAATGTTTGTATATTGTTACAAATGGGAAATCAATCTATATGTTTGATTTAGATAATATGCATATTGATACAAAGTTGAACATGGTACAAATGTTTGTATATTGACACAAATGGGAAATTAATCTATATGTCTGATTGGGATAATATATATTGGTGCAAAGTTGAATGCATAATTGCCCTATTTTGTATGTGTCTACCTCTAATATATTTTGCACATTGATGTGTATTTAGTGCATTGTCATTTCCATAATGCAATTTCTACCTCTAATTATTTATGATAGTCATAACATTTGTTGTACTATACACACAAGTTGTTTTATATAAATCTGTTTAGATATATTTTTATATATAATGATATATAGTTAGGATATTGTCATTTGATAAAAAATGTGTATTTTGGTCAATTTTCCTAAGATTGTTATACTTGAAATTGTTTGGAGGAGCTGTACACTCATTTTGGAATGCCTATTTTTACAATGTTAGCCTCACTTTCTTGGTTGATTGGGTTTGCAGATTATGGTTACTCAGATTTATCACCTAACAGGATAATCAGGCTTTTCAGAAAAATGTCAGAATACACCCAATTGATAGGTGTCTTCAACCACTTCATAGACTGAGAGAATATGGCATTCAAGATTTTGTTATCTCAAATTTGGCCTTGAGAGACATGACAACTCTTGGCTTTACTGTTCCTTTCTCAAGGTGGTGTTGAGCATCACAAACATCTTGCAAAGAGATTGTCTTGTTTGGCGAAAAATGGCCTGAGGGGCAAAAGGACTGCACTTGCCCCTACTGCTGTCAGTGTGCTCACTGTCCGAAATGGACCTGCAGGATGAGAGATAGAGACTGCCGAAGCCTGCCTAGCCAGGATAAGACAGTCCAACCAAAAAATACCCTGCTTCTATGGAGACTTGTCAGATATCCTAGGCCAGTAGCCGCAAGGATGGATGCTCCCGTTATACAGAGAAGTGGTGGATGACTGTCCAGGTAGTTAACTGTCGTTGTCTTCTCCTAAATTCTGGAAGTTACTTCATGCTTCCAACTTTAGGTATATATTTTCCTTCTCAGGTCTTGATGGTGTTGAAGATTAGATAGTGGAGGTTGTTATTACTTCACATTTCAGCAAAGACACTCAAGTGTTAGAACTCTATTGTTTAAGATAAGCAGCCTGAAAGCAATCCCTGTGCATTTTCTCGTATCAACATTATAGATATTAAATTGTACTTTGTAGTTGTTGTTTGTTAGCAGTAGTTTGACCTCACTTATGTTAGTACCTTTCTCTTTCCCAGACACTGTCTTATGATGATCCCTAGAGTATGTAGTTTTATACCTAGTTTAGAACCTTCCTATTTAGACAAAACGGGGAGATGTAGCAGGAAATCAGGAACTATACATGTGAACGATCACATCAGAGGACTGGAGACGAGTGGGGCGTGGTTAACTGGAAAGGATTCCGGAAGTAGACCTCCGAGGGAGAGGACCAGGACAGGAAGCCGGCATTCTCTGGCGAGAGTTGCCAACCAGTTGCACGGATTTTTGGACTGATGACGCGGCTTCCAGGGTGTGCAGTTCGGGCCAGTGGCACGGGAGTTCAGACGTGCTGTGTGGGGATGAGGAGTTTTCCTTAGAAACGCTCCAGCACACTGCAACCTTATCCCTTCATTTTCTCTTAAAACCTTCTCTGTTTTGTAAGTGATTTTCACAAAATAAACCCCATTTAAAACATATCTCATGGCGGGTTTTTACCACAATAGCCATGCTTGTATGTTTTGGGATATTCCTTTACATTGTGTAATGATGCATCTCTATGATAAGTTTAATAAAGAGCTAAATGGGCAATGGCTAAGCAGCACATTTATGTGGACAGAAAGTGCTCTGGGAAGATATAATGCAGTCACCAGCCAGATTCACATTAACCATGATGGATGTAATGGTAATGGAATAATGAGCACGTGTAAGAATGTAGATTTAAAAATATGGGTTAGTTTAAATTATCAGACATAGTTGGAAATAAGCCTGGACTAAGGTTGAGCTTTCATAATTAATAATAAATCTCCATGTCATTTTTGGCAAGCTGACACCACGAAGAATCTGTTTGCACATGTGATTTTCATTCTGAGATTTCCTAGAGCTTTAACCTTGGGGACAATAGTGAGTTGTAGTCAATCACTCATCAAAAACCTTCAGTTCTATGCTTCTATCTGGATAAGTGACTCTATAAAAGAAAATTTGTCTCTGAGACTCAGTTTTCTAAAATAACCTGTTTATAAGCTATGGAAGATACAAAAAAGAACTCATGTAAATGTTACCTACTCATCAGAAAGTTTTCTTTATGCATATGCTATTATTATTAAATGCATTCTTAAAAATACACTTGCTTCTCAACACCGTTGCAGACCTTAGGAAACAAATATTGACATAGGCTTGAGGTATCAGGTATTTGGTATTTATGGAACAACACCTATAACAACACCTATTAAAGCAAAGTAGAAGAAGCAAGATTGAACAGTCATTGAATTGCAGATAATGCCTGGTTCAACTTTTTTCTTGTGTCTTGCTGAGGTGTAAGTGATTTACAGATGTCAGATGATGTGTAACCTGCTCTTGGAAATCCAGGGTCAGGGTCATCAGATCTCAAAGAAGCCTACAGAAGCAGATGTATGATCACTATCTCAGGAGCTCATTCTAAGTTTATGTTGCATAATTTTACCTTATATTATACTCTCTCTGATATTCTTGATATAAAGGTTTGGAGTCATTAATTAAAAAAAATGCTCCTTTCATTCTCACTGATTTCTTTAAAGGTCTTATTTTGGAGGTTTGAACCCTGGAGATGTTTCCATATTCCTCACCTATTTCTATATTGCACTTCCACAATTTAGTCATGCTGTTGACATTTCTAATTTGGTGCACTTTGAAAAACATGAGCAGAGAATTCTCAAAAGAGGAAATTCAAATGTCTGAGAAACACTTAAAGGAATATTCAACATCTTAGTCATCAGGGAAATGCAAAACAAAACTATTTGGAGATTTTTATCTTACACCTGTCACAGTGGCTAAAATCAATAAAAGAAGTGACGGCTCATGCTAGACAGGAGATAGAATAAGGGAACACTTACACATCATTGTAGGGAGTGCAAATTTATACATACAACAACTACAGAAATAAGTGTGGCTGTTCTTTACAAAGATTGGAATTGATCTACCTCAAGAATCAGATATACCACCCTTGGGCATATACTAAATGATTGCCTTATGCTGCAACAGAGACATTTGCTTAAAGATGTTTATCACTGTTCTAAAGTATAGAGAATGGGAAAAGATTTCCACCAACCCTACAAGTGACAGAGGACTGACCTCTAAAATATATAGAGAACTCAAGAAACTAGAGCCCAAAACTTTGAATAACCCAGTTAAATGTGGTTCAGAACTAAAAAGAGAAATCTCAGCAGAAGAATTGCAAAAGGCACTTGAAAAAGTGTTCAACATCTTTAGCCATCAGAGAAATGCAAATCAAAACAACTTTGAGCTACCACCTTACACCTGTCAGATTGGTTAACATAAAAGACACAGATTACAGCCTATGCTGGAGAGGTTGTAGAGCAAGGGGAATACTCCTCCATTGTTGTTGGGAGTGTAAGCTTGTTCAGTCACTCTGGAATGCAGTATGGCAGTTTCTCAGAAAGCTGGGAATCAATCTCCCCAAGGATCCTGCAATACCACTACTGAGCATATTCCATAAAGGTGTACATTCACACTCCAAAAGGCATTAGCTCAACTATGTTCATAGCAGCATTATTTGTAATAGCAAGAACCTGGAAAGCACCTAGATGCTCATCAACTGAAGAATGGATTAACAAGCTGTGGTACATCTACACAATGGAGTAGTATTCAACAGTAAGAAAAAATGATATCCTAAAATTTGTAGGCAAATGGATGGATTTGGAGGATATCCTCCTGAGCAAGATATCACAAACCCAGAGAGAAAAGCAGGGGATATACTCATTCATTAGTGGACTTTAAACAAAATCAAAGCATTCCCAAGCTGCAAACCACAATCACTGAACAGCTTGGGATCTGAAACACCTTGGACAGCACTTTGGAGCCCATTTCCTCCAGAGAAGCACCTGTACCAGTCTTGATGTTTGGGTGAGGAAAGCAGATCTGCCTGAAGTGGATAGTGAACTTAGCCACCTTGGGACCTCCTCCCGTTGCTGGGGAGGAAATAAAGTGATGGGGATAAGAGAGAGTGACTGGGAGGGGTGGGACAGGGAAGGGAGTTTGAACAAGGGGGTACATGGATAAAAAATGAGATTTTATTCATAAAAAAGATATTGGAAACAATATGGATATTTCAAAACAGAAAAAATGGACTTAAAAATATGGTACAGTTTGCCCAATGAACAATAACTCACTCATTAAAAATTAAATCATACTCTTCACAGGTAAATGGCCACAACAACAACAAAAAGATAATCCTTAGTGAGGTAATCTAGAATGGCAAATATTTGATTACATGTGGACATTGTCTATGAAGACGCTGATAATCAAGATACAATCAGTAGAACCATAGACATTAGGTATGAGTAATGAACTAGTGAGGAACAAATAACTCTATCTGGGAAAGAGAAAAAGGATAAATAGTTAAAGATGGATACAGGCAGCAGGGACTGGAACTAGCTAAATAAGAGAGAAGAAATAATAGAGAAAGGAGAAGAAATTTAGGGAGCCACATAAACTTAAGGGCTATTTGGAAGTAGAATGGAAACCTAACAAGGTAAATACCTCCTAAAATATATACATATTTTAAGGCAAAATGAATGAAATAGCCAAATCATTGGGGAAATAGAACCCCAATAGGACATCTCTTGCTACTAAACCAAACTTGCAGTATTGAGTATGGGTTACATCTAACTGAATTGTTGACCAAAGGTGCCCCTTAAACAACTCAGGCTGCTGACAAAATAAATTGCTCTCCACAAGCTAACAGCAAGTCTTTGTTGCTGAAGAAAATACCTAGAGGAATTATTGAGCATGATAAAGTGAAGCTAGTGCCTATGTAGAGCCTTCACTCCTAAGTTTAACTCCTTTGGTATAGGAAGGTATTTTACACACTACCAAAACAGAAACATAAATACCACTCCAGCCACAAAATCTTTGATCAACAATGGAGTTCTGACTTCAAAATATACTAATACAATGTTGGCACAAAGTTAGTGGAAATAACCAACAAATATTTTATTTGACTAAAGAATTAATCCATTAGATTGAGATCATACTCAACATCTCTTGAGTGACCAAAAACTTGGAACTAGATATCCCAGGGAAATAAAAAAAAACAGTAAATACTACTGTTCTTAAAACATGTAGCAATAAAATTACTCCTGATGATATTCTGGTATACTCATAAATTAGTGCCTTGCTTAGCCATCATCAGAGACACTTCTTCCTGCAGCAGATGGGAAAATTATACAGAAAGTATAACTTAAAACACTTATCTCCCACATGGGATGTCTCCATCTTTTTGAGCCTAGGGAAACCTTGTGAAAGAGAAGGCAAAAATATAAGACCCAGAGTTTATAGAGGACCCCAACAATACAAGGACCTCTAAACCAACATGCTCAAAGTTGATTTGAATGCATAGATACTGAAACAGCATGCATGCAGCCTTCATGGGTATGCACTAGACAGTCCTGGATCTGAAAGCAGAAGTGTATCCATATACACATTCTTAACCCTTGAAGCAATCTTAAATTGATAACTACTTACAATTGAAAACTCAGTTTTCTCCAAATGACTCTCACTGACAAGACTTCTCAATGATAGGCTGTAAGCACAACCATGAAAGGCCAAAGGAAAAGGAACTCAAGTGAATCTTTGAAAGTTTCTTCTTTAATCATCTGGTATCAGACTCAATTTTATCATTTTATTTTCATTATTTCCATTTTTTCTTCTTTATTTTTATCCTATAGCCCATTTGTGTATATGGGCTATATATAGTTTTTTTTTTTTAATAATAGGATTCTTGAGTGTATAAGTGAGTGGATCTCTGTTTCTTATGCCTTCTCTTGAGCTATTTTCCTTCTGTTTGCTTATTTCATCCAATTAAATGTGTTACTATTTTTATCCTATTTTATTTTAATTATCCTATAGACCCACCTTTTTTCTAATAGAGAAAGAAAATAACAACCATTTGTCTGATTATTCTGTTTTGGAACCTATTTTGTCCTTTCAATTCCTTTTTATTATGTAAATTGACACAGATTCACACAAAACAACCAAGTGTCTTCTCATTTCCTGTTCATCCTCATCTATTTGTAATCACAAAGCTTGTATTGCTTCTTCCAATGAATTCCTTATATTCATTATAATTAATTAAACAGCTTTCTAGAACTCAACCCAAATTTTCACACTTATAAATTTCTTTAAAATATTCTTCTACTTGATCAATGTACTAGAGCTACTATCACCAATAGCATACTATCTTTAAACTGCCTTTTGTCCTTTGCATTGATGAGATTTTTCACATATTTTTGTTTTGAAAACATGCTTTAAAATTGTTTTCTTGTTGAGAACAAGCTTTTGAATTTCAATTTTAGGTTATTTTCTTGTCAGTAAAGTTTTCAAAATTTTGTTTCTAACTACTAATTTCAAATAAATAGCTATATTACAAAGGAATATATGGATAAAATTGAGACTGCAGTTTTATAAAAAAAAGAAAAAATATATATTTTAATAATTCTTCTGAAGATACTTACAGGTTGATTATGTATGTCATACTATATAATCTATCAGGATCCCATCAGGTAATGGAAAATGTTTTAGTCTGCATTAATGGATCACAGTTGAATGGATAAATGAATAAAATAGGTAAATCATTGTATTTCCGCTATTGATTTATTTGAATATAATGCTCTTGGTGTTTTGAAACTATGAAAGATGACATTTTCATCTGATAGTGGGTTTCTTTTATAAATAAAAAATTAAAATGAAATCTACCTAGTAACTAGGGGATAATTAGGTAAAAATAGTAAGATGTTAAAATAAGTGTAGGAAAAAGACACACATGAGAAGATTCAATAATGGGCACAAAACAGGTCATGCAGGACACAAACATAAGTTTAGTAGAAATGGGGAATGAACAAGGGAATAGTGTGTACTCAGTGTATATATACAGATATGGTTAGAGCATGTGGAGTTTATCATTGGTACTAAAATTTTTACTTTTTTCTTTCCTTGAAAGCATTAGGAAGTTACTGAAGAATATTAAGTAGGTTTGAAATGTCAACTATTCACAGTAGAAAATATAAAAAATTGCATTTGCAGCATTATATTTAGCTCTACTATAGGGGCTGGATAGATAGAATAGGCTCTAAGCATTATATGGTGCCTTTAAAGCTCTTAGCAGAAGTAGGCACACGACATAGAGTGGATATAACAGAAACTTAATGATGGCTTGGTGTTCACTTAACTTTGGAAGACAGTAGAGTGGAGAGCTGAGAATAGCAAATCCCCATGTCTGGCTTGCCCATGATGTAGGAAGTCACTGAAAAAGGACCAGATTTACAATATTAAGAGATTAGAGTTATGTTTATTAAATAGAAAGGGTTTGAATTTTCACATGAAGTAGATTCATTCGCATCAGAAAGATGTATTAGTGAGAAGCTCAGAAGAGGTGCAGCATTAAAATATAATGTAAGTGTCAGCTAAAAGCTAATACAAAGATCCAAAATTGCCTGTAAATGCAAAACAAATGTGTGAAACTAATATTTTCCAAATCCACTATTTAACCTGTGCCTGACATATGACTGGATATAAATTAATATTCCCATATGTAAGTGTGACCAACTGGCATGCATCCTCACCAACTGAATACATAGAATATAGCCAAATTCTAAGTTTTCTTCATGAAAAATGCTTGTCCTAAGCTATCTCTGTCTTTCATTTTATATGAATAAAGTCAGGTATGATGAAAAGAAGATTTGACTCAGTGCTGAGTCTCTTGAAGTACTTCCTAAAGCCTGCTTACCTCTTTAGACAGTCACTTTAGAGGAGTAAATGTTTATTGTATAAAATCTTCTGCAAGAAAACAAAATGTCACAGCAAGTAAAGACACTTGCGCCATGAATGAGTACCCGAGTTCCAACTCAAGAATTTACATGGTAGGAGGAGAGAACAGACACTTAAACTTCTCTTCTGAACTCCACATATGTAACACAGCATGTCTCCCATTAGTCACACATATGCATGCACACATAAACACACACACAACACACAAACACCTCAAGGACAGGAGGGAGGGAATTTTAAGTATAATGCATATTTAGCTTATTGTACCATAAAATGTACTGTTGTAGTATCAATCCCACAAGTTTGTCTTCATCATTCCTGTAATAATAATAAAAAAGAACTGAAACTTGAGATGTTTTACACAGTCAGTCACTGAATGAAGGGCTTCAAAATACACATTTTTTTTTTTTAAAAAAAAATACAGATTTAAATACAGAATGAGCTTAAAAGATTCCATTTCTTCTAATTCTTCAGATGAGGGTTTATATTTTCTGTCATCCAATTAAGGATTTTACTGTGTCCTTTAGATTTTCCAAAGTGCCTAACATGACACTTTATGCATGGCTTGGACTCATTAAATATTCATTATTTTTTTTAGAATGCAGGCCTTCCCAATCCAACTGTAGAATTCACATGCTCTCATAAAATTCAGTCATGAGAATGAGCCCAAAGAGACATAATTTCATTTCACAGACTCGGTGACAGCACATCATGATACATTATAATCATGCTCTATTTGAAAAAGGAAGTTGTGTTCTAATAGCTCTAAGCCCTCCCTTTTTCCCATTTTGCTCAGGCATGTAAATTAGCATTCAAGCAAACAAAGGAAATCTTCTACCATCCTCAGAGTCCTATAGCGTGATTATTTGTTTTGTTTGCACTTGAACCTGGCTGCCTCATTCCCAAGGAGTACATAATCACTAAAATAGGCATTTGTGCACACAACTCACTCAGTAGAAATAATTAAATAAACTCTCATCACCTGTGAAGAATGGCTATTTTTCGAGAATAAATCATCTGCATACTTATTATTAATATCTGACCACTGTTTATTGCATTATTACAATTCCATGTGAAACTACTAAAAAACCTCTCAGCATTAGATTCTGCATGCTGCCCCATCATGATATCCCCTTGCCTTCATTAGTATTCATTCAACCTTCCAAACGGAGAAATAAGCTAATGAAAACTTAACCTGAATCAAATCCATATTCACAGAAGCAGACATGGGTAGGAAGTTCATTTTGGCTGAACTCACAAGTTCTGACTACTTCTCTTATTAATGTTTTCCTTGTAATCATTAATATACTTTTATTGCATCCTGGGAACAATATAAGAGTTAAATATGGTCATTAAATAAATTGAGGCATGTGGTTCAGCTTCCTGCTTCTATGCAGATGGTAGAAAAAGGCATAAAAAGAGATGTATAAATCACACATTTGTAGTCATGCTTTCATCTTTATGCCAATACCATGACTTATCAACAGCTCACAGTTGGATAGACAGAGAACTTTCCACAATGTATATGAATTATTTTCTCTTTTCCCTCTTAGTTTCTAAAAACAAGAGCAAAAAGTATCCAGTCAAGAGCATACACAGGAAACAAATGGCTGCTCATTGTGTGCAGCTCTGAAGGAAGCTGACTTTTATGTTAATTCATTTACTTTTCCATTCATAAAAATGTTCTTATGTGTCCTACTTTCATAGAGAGTGCTGCATTATGCCTAATCTGAACTCTAAGAGGGTTGAAATTGAAATCAAACAGATCTCAATTTGAAGAAATAATCATAAACAACTGGCATCTAAATTTAAGTTGCAGCAGGACACCATGCTGGTGCTATAATATGTAAATCGGAACTATTCTCATCGTCTTAAAGTGGAGATTAGCTTAAAATAATTCAGCTAAATAACTCCAGTAAAAGCAGTCACCAACAGAAGTAGACATGGGTCATTTTGGTAATAAACTCAAAGATACTCACTCTCTTATAAGATTCCAGGGAGCAGCAGGATCCATTAACTTAGTAAAGGGTAGAATGATATTTGAGACAACACATACAAAACCCTAGAAAATATGCTACATTGAAAGTAAATATTAAGAAAAAGACAATTTGTTTAGCCATTATTGTAATAAACAGTTAATAATACTGTTGTGTCCTCTTAGCTCACTGTATCCCTATTGGCTCAGGATATACATTTTATATTGCTTATCTATTAATGTATGTATGTGCATATGTACTTATACAATAAATTATGCCATTGAGGCACAGAAGTTTCTTTTTTTAACTAACAAATGTCAAAAACATTAAACTCAAATAGCTTGATGCTTCAGTCTGTACTTCTTTTATTCTTATACACCTTTGCTTCATAATACACATGCCACTAGTGAATTCAATGTTTTCCACTGTTCTTCCTGTGACAAGGAACCTGTGGTAGCTTGAGTGAGGAATCTGTAGCCTTCAGTCTTTAGATATTAGCTTCCTTGTTGGTGTTGTTGATTTGGAAGTTGAGGTGGTATAGTCTAGCTGGAGAAAATACAACAAAAGGTGGGCTTTGAAATTAAACGTTTCACCCTCTTTTATCTCCCTCTCCCTTTCTCTCTCTCCCTCCCTGGCACCCCTCCCCTCTCCTTTATGCTTACAATTGATGGTTTGAGGCCTGAGCTGCCTGGGTTAGCCCTGTACCTGTCAGTGGCTACCATGCATCATCACCAAACTCTTACCATTAAAATTTAAGTCAAAATTTCTTTCATTCCTAAGGTTTTTTTTTTATGTTATTCTGCTTCATAAAAAGAGAAAAATACCTAGTATAGGACCTGTGCCAGTGTTTATTATTACCTGTCCTAAAAATGCAGATTCACTCAGAGAATAAATTATAGACATACCAAAAGAGATTCCATGAGAGCAAGCTGAAGAGAGAAAACTTAGCTCAAGAAACCCCATTTTGCATCTAGTAGCTCTTTTATAAAAAGGTAAAATAAAGTTTAGTTTGGCATTTATGGCGGGGAGGGTTCTGCCCAGTTTTGGGAGAAGAATGGGTCCCTGGCAAGTGGCCTGCCTAGTTCTGGGAGATTAGTCATGCTACCTGCCCAGCTCTGGAATATTAGCCAAAACACCTGCCCAGTTCAGGGAAAAACCAGCCACACCCAGTCGGGTCCAGCTGGGGTTCATCTAGGTGGGGTCTGAAGATACTGTGTGGCAGAAAGATGTTAAGCACGAGCCAATCAGTAGCACATCAGCACCCTGTCTCCTAGCAACTTTGTTGTAACTTTTTTTTTTTTTTCTATAAAAGATACCTTGTAACGAAAGACAGCAGCTACTTCTTGCTCTGTTATCACAGAAACCCGGAGTAAAGCTCCCTGCCTGGCTTGTGCTGCACTGCCAATAAACCTCGCTATTGCATTCCAGATACCCCTGTCTCCGGTGGTCTCTCTAGGGGTGAGCTTTAGGCATAACACAAGGAACAAGACTGTAGCTGCATTAATAAGCAGAGAAATTACTAGGTGAGGATAATGAAGAAGAAAATAATCCAAGGGAATAAGTACATTTAGGCAAGATGGGATTTGGTTGTCCTGTGGATTTGACAAAAACAGAAGACCTTCCTTCTTTATACAAGTAATGCCAGATAATAATCAGAAGATTAATTTACTTTTAAAAGCAATTTTTAAAAATTGTACTAAAAGCTTCCAATAATCTTTTTTAGAAAAGAAAGTAGATAAGGAAGAAGAAAGGAGAAATGAAGGGGAGACATTGAAGGAAACTATAGAACAAATAATCTCTTCTGAAAACTGTTTTGTTCTCTTTCTGTGCTTGTTTGGGGGTTTGCTTGTACTGCTAGTGTTCTCTACAATTGGTATGATTAAGATTTAGGCTTGTTATTCTAGATCACACAAGAAGTGATGTATAATGGAAAGAGAATTGACCTTAGAATCACCATTCAGAAAATGAAGTTTCAACTTGAACATTTACTGACTGTAATTTTTACAAGTGATTCTCAATGTTTCAGCTTTGGTTTCTGTTATAAAAAGCTATCTGCATCTCAGTATAATTAATAGGATGATGGAAATAAAGTCCATAGCAGAATAAATAAGCATTGGACAGAAGATATAGAATACCTATTCACTGACAAAATTCCGAATTTATTAAGTGAAGGACCTATGGCTACAACGAGAATAGCAGGCATGGCTCTAACAGGCCTTGTCCTTCTTGCCCATTCCCTCAGCCTTGCTAATAATGTTATATTACATTCCCAAGGATAGACACCAATGTGGCCACTTATTCCTTCTGACACAAATTACCAAGGTCCAGTTATCAAAGTATTGAAGTCCATCAAGCAAAAGCCCCCATGTGGCTCAGCTAATTAACATACCCAATTAAAATTAAATACCACATCCTAACATAGGTTTTGCCCTTGTCCCTTAATAAACCACCATTTTTTTCTGTGTGCCACAACTGCCTCCTCTTTATCCAGAGGCAGTCTTTGTTTAATATAAACACTGATGCAGACAAGAAATGTGGGCAGAGCTACCAGACTGAGAAAACTCTGGTAATAGGAAGAGCAGTGCAGAAATGCCAGAGAGAAACCAGTGGAGAGCCAGCAGATGCAGAGGACAACTATGCTGCTCTGAGAAAAGGTACCAAACTACATGGCTGAACAAGATAAGAATCATGGGTTCGTTTAAGAGTAAAGAGTTAACAAGTTATATGCCTGAGCCCTAGGCCAATCAGCATAAAATTAATATAAGCCTTTGTGTGATTATTTGGTGCTAAGTGGCAGGGGCTGTGACTGGGTCCAAATCTCAGGGCTAGGCCAGAAATTCCCACCTAATTCAAAACCTAATACAACACTTTCTTTTCACTTTTGGTGGTTGCACTGGCAGAATTCTGAGCATTCTCTCCTTCAAAAAAAAATCCTGTCTGTAGGTCCTAAATTGATTCTTATACCCACTGGGGCCCCTCTGTCACAGAGCCTAGGTATGGACTCACACTCTCCCATAGATCTCTATAATAGGCCTCTCAAGAGACATGAGAACTCCACCTCTCAAATTTGGCTTACCTGGGCCCATTGTTGTAACATTTCTCAGGTCAGAGTCTGACAGCCAAGGGCCTGCTGCTCTTGACTGACATCTAAAGACTGACTACTGCCTCTGCAATGAACCATGTAAGCCTTAAATGACTGTCTAGGTCAGTATTTGCCATTTCCATTGATACAAAGACGATTTAAATTATACTTACTAATAAGATTTATCTTTCACAGATCTCCCAGGATGGTGGCTTTAACATCAAACAACACTCAGTCCATTTCAAAAGTAGAGTTCACTTTGCTGACAGGTTTCATACTAAGAAAGAAATAAGTTTCTGAAGGTAATGAAAACAGACAAGTAAGTTATGTAAGTCAAGGAAAATGAATGATACAAGGTATTAAGTTTAAGGTAGGTCAAAGTTCTGACAGTATGGGTTAAGGTCTAAAAATATAACAGGTTAAGTGAGTCATGAATGTTTAAAAGTATGATTTATGGATATAAAAGTTAATTTAAGGTGTATGAAGTTTTTTTTTATTTTTTATTTTTTTGTCTATGCTACTGTTTGGATCTGGCTCACCCTTTCTCACCATAGTCAGAATACACAACCAGCAATTCAGAGCCCTTCTGACTCCTTCCTTAATTTTTCTTTCCCTTATGACTGAATTCTTCTCTGTATTCACTTATGTCCTATCCCCTTATTAGGAAATTATGTGCTCAAGAGTTAACATAATTCTTGCCTTTTACCCCCCACAACAGCATCCAGGATGCTCCTGTGTTCTTCCTCCTTTTCTCATTCTCCTTTTGTATACTCTGTCGCTCTCCAGAACCCCCAACCCCCTTTTACTCTCTGCCCACTTCTTTAGTCCATCCCACTGTATGAGATGTCATCTTCCCTTCTCTCTACATTTATCATACTCAGATACTCTTCTGTGTACATCTCCAAACCCCAGTATTCCCTATCCTTTACCAGCCACTGCCTGGGCTTCAAATTCATCATTTCTATGCCCCACCTCTTCATCCTACTATACACCCAAACTAACAGTCAAGAAGCTTAATTAAGACTTCCACTTAGTCCAGGACATTTGTTCAATTTACTGTTGTTGCTTAATACCTCTCATCCTTAGATAATCATGTTCATTATCCCTGATAGCACCACTCACTTTTCCCATCCTATATCTTAAAATATTTTCTTCTCAATACTCTTGGGTGTCCACTCTCAAGACCATTTTATCTCTATATAGATGAGTCCTGATACTCAACAATCTGGACAACTGAATTGAGCTGTTGTTTCCCACTGAGTCAGAGACTGTCCTTACCCTTTTGGCCAGATACTCTTACCAGATTTTGCCTGACTCCCCACCCCTTTCCTTTATCCCTGGCCTGCTTTTGTATATAGAGAACCTCCTTTTTTACAATCTTTCTTTCTCTGATAGCCAATCTGATACTGCAGCAACCCTCAGTTTTCTCAGCTCCAGAGGTTACCAGCTCTCATCTCCAAAGCTCAAGTCTCTTCTACTGAAGTCAGTTGTCTTAAATTCATTCTAACATATAAATAACTCACTTTAACATCTTGTCTATCTCTGCTCCTTAATTCTGCTCTCATAGCCAATTTCTGCCAATTATAAGTCTCTCAATACTCACCTCTGATAGATTTTTTTTTACCAAGCCTCCTTCCTCATTTCTACAAACAACCCCTCAAACTTAAAATATCCTCCTTTCTACCCCAGCCATCCACCTCCCAGATCTATATAAACATTTCTATTTTTACATTCCCAAATCACATAAACACTTTCTAAGACTGATCTTTGCCCTTGAAGCCCACCTCTTCAAATCCCTAGATAACACTATCCATGATTGATCCTTGTCTATACAGGATTGCATCTCTGCTCAACACTAAGTCTAACAAACTAAACTCTGGGATCCCCTCTTACAAGCTATTATGGGAACTATATTCCTTACTTCCTAAATTTTTCTACTTTCTTAAATTCTATCCTTCCAAACTTATCAAACTCATCATTCAGATTTCTTAATTGTCCTTCTCTCAATACTTATCTCTTGGCCTCAATGTTCCCCAAGTCCTCTACAATTCTGTCTAAAAGTCTCAGACTTTCTGAATCCTCTCGTACAGGAGAGTGCTCTAGCTACTTGTGCCTAAAGTTTTTATATAGATGACAGCTCCTTCTTATTAGATGGCCACATTTAACTGAGCATTCATTATTAGTCCATACTTACATCAATATGACAGCCTGTCTAGTCAGCACTTGACTTTTATCATTCACCCACTTTTATTTCTTCTTTTATAACCACCCTACTACATAACTCAGATAACAACATACCTAGTCCTCCTTCAACACGTGATGCTCTCCTCATCCCCCATTTTTGTATTTATTCTACCCTACCTATTCCTGTTCTCTCATGATTACCAATTCCTCATAAACCTCATTTCCTTTTTTATACTCTTACTTTTCCACAACCTAAAATTATTGCCAAACATCTACCTGCAGCTGATTACTCTGCACTCTTTAATTATCCAGACATCCTCAAACTTCAAACACTGAACAAACCTTATACTTCCAATTAGGAGACTTTCTTCTCTCTGACACAAACACACACACTCTCATGGACAAGCCCTATGGTCAAGTTCATCTAACAAACTCATTCTCTGTTCAACTTCACTGATATCTCCTTAAAGCCTCCCATAGCTATTCACCTATCTTTAAGTAGAAAGTCCTTCCACTAGTCACATTCCTTCTGGTCATTGATACCCCAGTTACCAATACCCTGCCACACTACTGACTACTTGTCTCTTAATCAATTAAGTCACATTTTGGAAATAACAAGTTCCCACAACCTTTTCACAGCAATCAAAAAACCTGTTACAGAATATACCTCACCATTTGCCAGGAGGCTCCTTAATCATCCAAATTCCTAAACAATTTCAACTCAACACAAGCAGTCCTTGCTTTCAGATAACAGTTGTTCCCCAATTAATATTATTAAGTCAATCTAAATTTTCCTGGCTCCTCTCAAGAATTCTCAAACAACTTCTAAATAAGTTCTCCTGCCAAACAACAGCCTAAGTTTTCCTACCTATTGTTTATTTCTAAAAGTGGAATTTCTTTCTCTTTCCCCTCTCTTAGGGCTCCTCTTCCCAACTATCAGGTCCATGAACTTAAAAGTTTCAAATATACATCTGAGGTATTTTTTTAACTAAACTTCTTAACTTACCCTCTGTCCATAGTCTGTCTGTCACATTTTTCAGATCAACTACAGCCTGCTCGAGAAACTTCAGAGATAGTCCAAGCCATTTCCTCAGCATCTACATCCTTTTTTCAGCTTCAGAGACTACAATTCCTTAGGTTCATATGGTCTCCCAGAACCTGAACATGGAATGATACAGCGTGCACATTCTGACCTTGACCAACAACACAGCTTCTTTAGGTTCTCTAACAAGAATGCCCTATTGTCAGCCAGAAGCAGACACACACACACATACACACACATGCACACACACACACACACAAACACACACACACACACACACACACACACAAACACACTCTATAAAACAAACAAATAAATAAATAGACACTTACCCAAAACACAGTGACACCGAAATAAAGCAAAAAGATGGGAATAAAGTGAGTGGCCATCTCAAGGATATATGACATGACTCTAACAGGGTTTGCCTTTTCACCATTTCCTATGCCTTGCTAAAAACTATTTAATTACATTTATAATGCTAGCCACCAATGTCTATTCTTCTGTTTGGCCACTTCCTCCTTCCTTAAGCTGATGACCATGGTCCAGCTACCTAAGTACTGAACTTCAGCTATCAAAGGCCCCTTTGGCTCACCTAATTAACATGCACAATTAAAATTAAATACTTTATTCTAACATGGGGTCTTCCCTTGTACTTTTATAAACTACCATTTTCCTATGGGCCATGTATGTGTCCTCTCTGTCCAGAGGCATCCTTTATCCCTCCTGGACAAATCTCCCTGTCTCTTTCCCTTGATCCTCCTCTTTCTAAAAGTGGAAGATCTCATTCTCTATCTCCTGTGCTTGTCTCTTATTTTCTGCCCTATGTCTCTTTGGGGCAAAAGAATCTCCATTCTGCTGAGAACTTGGTCTTTCTTGGTGGCCCTGAGATTATACTTTTCTTTCATTATCTGTAAAAGAAAATGGAGCAGTGGTGATCTAGCTACTGCTTCCATTCAGTGCTGCTTTGTTATGAGTTTTGTAATCTTTGTTCCTGCAATGGAGATTGAATATAGGGTATTTCCAGATGCTTTGAGTGTGTGTTTCTTGGATATTGAAAAGTAGTGTAATATTCATTCTTCCCCTTTATGCCATTTTATTCTCCTAACTCTGACCTTACCATAGCACAGGACCTTTCTTAGTCAGTTGCTCTTTTGTCTGTCACTTTCCTGTTAGCAAGTTTCTTTTACACTCACTTTTTATTAAAAATCTTGAATCAGAAATGTGCTTCCTTATGCTCTCCAGAACATTTCTCATAGTACTGCCACACAGATGCTAAATAAAAATATGACACTTAAACAAACATGTCTGAGAGTGTCTTATTTATATCTGATCTTAGGAGTACAGCAGTGTTGATGCTGAGAAACTTGGTAGACCAAAAATGATAAGGACAAATGTACAAAAACAAAACTTTAAAAGTCCTTGTAATGGCTTTTAGAAAAACAAATGAATACAGAATGAAAACTAAAACCGTATGTTTTTTTCCTTTAATAAAAAAGAAAGAAACTAGAAATAAGCAAAATTTAAAACTCTTTAGTAGCAAATGGCTTTTTATAAATGGCTCTCTCCCAGGATATGTTTATATGCATTCTCTGCCTAACTTCAAAAACAAAAGATACCTTTTCATGTTTTTGAAGTCAGATGGGTATTCAAAAATGGTTAGAGCATGTCCAGAAACACTGCTGATACTTTGTTCTTGTGGTAGGTTAAAAAGAAAAGAAGAAGAAAAAAGGCTTGAGGATGCAAATATACATCACATTAAAGTAGCTGAGGTTTTTTTTTTCTCTTTCTCTCTAAATGAATTGTGTAGGAGCTTCCAGTTTCAATCCCACAGGAGCAAAAGAATAAGAAATTAATATAGCACTTGAACCACAGTCAGAAAGGTCAATGATACAGTTTCAAATTATCAAATCAACATAGGACATCTAGGTGGAAATCATAGTTTGCTAATAGTCCTGATATATAGCCTTTCTGTTTTATGGTAAAATACCTTTCAGAGTGTACAACAGAATCAAATGTAAAAACATCATGGTTATAGAGGTATGACAGTCTCTCTAAAAAGACTACCTAGAGGAAACCCAGAAATTATAAAATTAGAAAGCATGAAGCCAAGACCATCCAAAATAAACTTTGGGGCAGAGAAATTTCAAATAAAAAAACACATAAGTAATATATGATTCTGTGACATCACAGAATCTTTCCCTAAAAACTACTATAAAAGGAAATTTAAAATGAAGCACTAAACAACCATAGGAAGCTGAGACTGTAAAATAAAATTAACTAATTAATAAATTAAGGAGAATTGAAAAATAAACCTAATTTTATTTGCAGCACTAGAAAGATTCTGTGTAACTTCATATTATGAACCTGCTATTCTATTTTTGTATCCTTGTGTTCACATAATGATGTAAGATTAAAATAGTGCAATAATGCCACTTTATCCTAGCTTCAAAGCCTTGGCTAGTTATTTACCTCTTTAGAACTGCTATTCCTCAGGCAGTCACACAATTTACTCATGCACTGATTATTACAAGACTTGGAATTTTTCTGTGTTAGATCTCAGTAGATGGACCACAAGTTCAGCAACTATTGTAGTGTTAGGTCCAACATTAATTTCTGAAAGAGAGTAGGTGTTAAATAACTTCAATTATTGAATTTTAAGAGGAAAAATAATGTATTAATATACATATTAATTGGGCTTCTGGTAAATCTCTTTTTAATATTTTCATTGGGAAATATGTAAGTAACTTTTCTCAGCCATACTATTTATTCATAATTACCTGAGTTGTGAGTAGAGATAAAATGATATGAATAATTATAGGACTTCTTAACTTCCTTTACTTGTATATAAACTGCAGTTTCACCTCCCTCCTGTCCTCCCAGTTTTTTCTCCAACTCTGTTCTACCTGTTCCATCCAGTTCTCCTCCATTTGTATCCAGAAAAGAACAGGCCTCCCATGGATTTCAGCAGAAGATGGCATATTAAGTTGCAATATGAAAGTTAAAACCAGACTGTACAATCAAAGAACTTCCAGAGATAATACCATTCCTGATTTTAAGCTCTCCTACAGAGCTATGTTAATAAAAAACACATTGTATCAGCATACAAATGGACCGATGGAACAATAAAATTGAATCTATGATGGAGATGCAAATTCACACACATCTGACTACTTGAATTTTGACAGTGAAGCCAAAATTATATAATGGCAAGAAGAAAGTATCTTCAACAAATGGTGCTGGTATAACTGGATGTTGGCATGTATAAGACAAGAATTGATCCTTACCTATTACCCTGCACAAAACTAAAATACAAGTGGATCAAAGACCTCAACATGAATCTAGATACATTGTACCTGAGAGAAAAGAAAGTGTGGAATAGCCATGAACACATTGGCACATGAGATACTTTCCATATTAGAATATCAATACAGAGACATTAAGATTGATAATAAATTGTATGAAATCAAAAAGCTTCCATAATACAAAGAATTATCTTCAATAGGACAAAATGAGAGCTTACAGAATGATAAAAGATCTTCACCAATCCATGTTTCACATAGGACTAATTTCCAAAATATATAAAGAACTAAAATACTAAAAATCAATAACTCTAATAATCCAATTGAAATGAGGTAAAGATTTAAACAAACATCTCTCAATATAGGAATCACAAATGAACAAGGAATCTGTAAAAAAAAAAAAAATGTTCAACATCCTTAGACTTCAGGCAAATGCAAAATGTCCGTCAGATTCCATCTTATACCTGTCAGACTGGCTAAAATGAAAGTCACAAGTGATGGCTTATGGTGGAGAGGATTTGAAGCAAGGGAAAAACTCTGCTGCTGGTAGAAGTGCAAACTTGTACTGATGTAGAAGAATCCTCCTGTACATTGTGAAGATGTATTACTCTCAATGGCTAATTATAAGCTGATGCGTGGTTAGCCATGCAGGAAGCATAGGTTGGACAACCAGAAACAAAGGACTCTGGGAAAAGGAAGGCAGAGAAGCTAGTCAGCAGCTAAGGAATCAGAACATATATAAAATGAGGTAACATGCCATGATCCAGGTGGAGAAGCATAGATGATAAATATCGGTTAATTTGAGTGTATTAGCTAATGCACACCTGACCTTTCAGATGAGCACCTATAAGTAATATTGAGCTTGTGTGTCAGTTATTTGGGATCAGGAAGTCAGGACCATAAAACTCTACCAACATTGTACATCTAATATGAAAATCAATACAGAAATTTTTCAGAAAATTCGGAAATGATCTACCTCAAGACAGAGCCATTCCACTTTTGGACATCTACCCAAAAGATTCTCCATTCTACCACAAGGAGACTAATTCAAATATAATTACATCAGTTTTATTTGTAATAGCCAAAAACTGGTTAACTTCTCACTCACTATTTTCTCAATAGTTCTTCATTTCTGTCACTTCATAAATTATCTTTGTTCTCATATATATTTTTAGCAAGAGTAAATTTAGTGGCCATGGTCCTGTGAATAAAAATGGCTTTGATAGACTCGTGTGCTTGAATGCTTGGACTGAAGGGAACCACATTATTAGAAAGTGTGACCCTGATGTAGTAGGTGTAGCCTTTTTGGAGGAAGTAAGTCATTGTTGGAAAGAAATTTGAGGTCTTATATGCTTAAGCTATACCTGCTGAGGAACACAGTCTCATTCTGTGCCTGCAGATCAAGATGTATAACTCTCATGTTCTTCTCTAGGACCATGCCTGTCTACATGCCACTATGGTTACCTCCATGATGATTATACTCATAGGCATTGGGCCTGCATTGCTGAACCATATTAGAAAGACAAAGGTCAGAAAACTATAGAATCTTTCTTCAAATACCTGAAGATGAACAGATGAGCAACAATTTCTCTGTTGTCAGGATCTAATACATATGCCAGAGTTAAAAGGATAAAACATGACCTCAAGTCCCAGAACACTGGCTTCCTGACACAGAATTGTTACTGCACACATATAAATCCTCTGCCCTTTTAAAAACATTTGCCTCTTTAAGCGGATGAACATTTGTAACATTCCCTAAAGAATATACTACTGAAGCTTTGAAGGGCCAAAAACCATGACTAAGCAAACCTAGGGAAGCAGCAAAATGCAGCCTGAAAAACTTTGAGCATCACTTATAAGCCCATTTCATGAACAATTACAGTACATGTTCAAAAGCTAACAGTGGGAACCATAACAACAATCTACTTATATTTCATGATCATGGAAGATGTAAAATACTTTTTAATGCAAGTTTCTAACATTGTTTTTGAGTAAGAGAAACATTGTTAAATCTCTTGTGGACCCAGTAAGAGCTGATTTATGTGCTTTTAATGAAGTTAATGAGAAAGATGATTGTTGAAATATATTTTTATTATAATAAATGGCAATAAACTGCTTTCTGTCCCAGAAAATATAGACATTTTCTCAAAGATTTTAAATGTTTTTACATGCATGCATGCATGTCTGTATGTGTTTGTGTTCATATGTATGCATGTATCTGTTATCTGTGTGTCTGGATGCCTGTGAATGCAGGTGTCCATAGAGTACATAAAACAGAATACATTGGTTCCCTTTGAGAAGGAGATAGGGAGATTGTAAACCACCAAATACGGGTGTTGGAAAACAAATTTGATTCTCTGGAAGATCAGTATGTATTCTTAACCTGTGACCAGTCTCTCTAGATGTTAAAAATGACATTTATATTTTTTCAATGGTAATATTTAGCAACATTGAATCCAAATTCTAATGTATGCAGTGTTTCTTGATTTTACAAATTATTATTAGTCATGTCATACCCACAAAAATGTTTAAATATGCTCTATTTATTTTTAGATGTTTTCAAATGATGAAGTTTCAGGATTGCAATACAATAAAAATAGTGCAACTTAATTATATCTGCATTTCTAATTGATACTTGGTATTTTTAAATACAACCATATATTATTTTTCACAGATTACATATCTATGTACTTAAAATTATAGGACTAATTACAAGATGTGTATTCTTATTTGTAAGCTAAACATAATTGTGAGACACAAAATATAATTTTAAAAAGAAGACAATTTATTGGATAAATGTAACAATTAAGAAGATAAAAACTATCAGAACTCAAGAAAAGATTTTTTTCCACTAAATGTGTTTGAGAGAAGAAAATTCGTATTGACACAAAGAATTTTATCTTTAAAGATAAAGCTGTAAGCATCTCAGATTTTAAGATAAATATCAATACAAAGGATTACAATGACAAAAGAAGACTATATCTGGAACCTTCCATGACACCAGATTGAACAAATTTCAACCTTATTTGAGGAGAGTTCAGAGCAGCAAATCAAATCCAGTTTGTGACCTTCCAATTATAATTTCAAACTGAGTTAAAGATTGAATTTCTCTTGCAAAGTTAAAAATGGCAAGTTCAGATCTAATCTATCAGGTACAAAATCAGAACAGAAATGTGTATGTTTCTATCTTTCCCCCATAAATAGGTGATAGTATCTATTGAATTTAAAGATCTAATTAAAATAATCATTTTTTAAAATAAGTATAATAGGCATATTTGACATACAAACTATAATATTAACATTAAGAGTTATATAAGAGTAATCTCCAATGGGATTATTTCATATGCAACCTTCTTAATTGCTGTTTTTAATTGTTTTAAGAAGTCACTGATAGAAGAAACTGAGTTAAGCAAAAAGATGTTGGAGGCAACTTGCAAAGAAAGCAATACTTTGACCACTTAAACTAGTAATTACTTGGATTTCAACCTGAACAAGCTTCATTTTTAAATGAAAAATATATTTATTCAATCCAGATCTATACAGGTGAAGAAGAGAGAAAATTTAGGGAAGCCTTGCTGGATTTTGCAAGGTAGTTGCAGTTTCATGATTTGTAAGTTGATAACCATAGTTTACACTGCCTTGCCATCTCCAAGGGACCATGACTTTCTGAATTCTTGATGGCACCATTAGGCAGCTGTGCAGCCATCATTGAGGAACAAAAATGCTCATACAGGAGCACTGAAATTAACTGTAGAGAATACAAATTAGCGAACCAATTCATTCCTCACAATGACTTAACAAACAAATATTGATGGCTTCCTGCAGTGTAATACATCTTTATTCATTGCTTTGCAACTCACTCATAGCTTCTTTATTTTCTCTTCAATGCTTCTAAACAGGTGATTCATCCTACACTTCTCAAAATATTAGTATGCTTACAGTCTCCAGAAAGCAAGCAGATTGCTCATCATTACAGAGGTACCACAATAACTTTCCTTGGAAGCTGTTATTCCTTTCCAATTTATTTTTGAATGTTTTATTTTTAAGAAAGAGAAAAGAAGGGCAGCATTTTTATTTGGAATTTATAGTGGGGTAATTTAGTTGGTGACAGTCTCTTTTTAATAACTTAGGTTTGTAAATTCATCTTGCACCCCTGAAAATAAGGACTATTTAAAGTAAAAATCAATATGCAAAAAAATACATTTTCTTCCTCTTTGGAATGATGGGTGACTCTATCCTTGTCCACAGAGTCATCTACAATAGTAATCACAAGAGCCACATCCATTTGTCCATCTAGAGCAATAATGGAATTGAAAAAATAGCCATTTCACTGTAATCAATTCACTGTAATGCCAATTCACTGAGTTTTGTAAGCTTGTATCAAGTTGCCAACATTCTTACATTATGAAAAAGAATAGACACCTGAAATATTTATTATATTAGTTATTCTGAGCTATATATTTCATTTACATCATAATGGCTTTTGAAAATTGGTAGTCACACCAAAAAGGAACAAAATGACACTAAAAAGGAATTTACTCAACAATTTACTCAAATCATCTAATGAGGCAGACTGAGCAATATCACCAGGCTAGAAAGTTTACATATGCATTCTAACAGAGAATATCATCTTTATTTGACAGTCAAGATAGGAGTTTGAGGATGGACTCTGCTTACATTGATTTCTGTTTCTTTTTTTTAAAATTTATTTTAATTTAGGTGTACTTGTATATGTGTCAGTGTTTTTACATGTGAGAGAAGTGTACCACCAGAGGGTGCTGGACTCACTGGAGCTGAGTTACAGGAGGCAGTGAGCCAACCTACAGGAGTACTTGGAAGTGAACTCAAAGCTTCTATAAGAATAGCATATAATCTTAACTGTGATAACATTTCTCTGTCTTCTTTCTCATTTTCCTGTTGGTTGAACATAATTTAATAACAACATTCACAATGAGCTATGAACCCTTAATGGATTCCACACTGAAATCACAAAATAATCTATTAATGTAACTGTATCTTTCATATAAATACTTGTGTTCATAATGAAACCAGCCATAATGGTAATTGTACTAGTGTACAGCCCCATCTCACTTTGTAGTGCTGTGCTGTTCAGATTCTTATTAAATATGCAGTAAATTGATAATTAGTTTTTGTAAAGTTAAGTTATGTCAATCAAAGTTTAGTAATCACCAATTCCTTGAAATGTATAAATATTAACTTTACATTAAAAAAATACTTTTGTACGTTTAGTATTTGTCATTATTTCAATAAAAGATGGAAAAGTTTCATGACGGTCTAAGGGGTCATTTGGATTCAGAACACTGAGACAACACTTTGGAGTGGCATATACTATTAATTGTACATTAATAATATTCAGTAAAATATTGACTACAGTGTCTTCTAAAATTATTATGTTGAATCCAAGTGTGTGTGTTTCTCATATAATGTTTGCAAAAATAAAACAAAATAATAGTACAATTTCATTAATGTCAATAGTGCTCCTGGAACAAACCCTAAATCATACTTGAAATGACTCAATGTCATACATACAAAGTCAATATTAGGGGCACTTATGGTAGGAGAATAATAAGACATGTATAATATATTTGGTACAGGAAAGCTATGCTTATAACCTATATATTCTATACATTATTCTATTGCACTTTAGGCAAGCTATCTAGTCTCTCTGAGGCCTGTGAATTCAACAGTAGCAAAATACGATATAGAACATTACAGGGAATTATTGTATAATAAAATATAATTTAAAATTTATCTCAAACTATAAAGTACATAGATGTCTTTATTAATTTAAGTGTAAGAACAAAATGTATGTAGCCATTTTTTAGCATCTTTCTCAAATTCTCCAGGAATAGCTGCTTCCTCCTCCCACTCACTACATTTCCATGTTAATAGTAATGTAACACAGATGTAAATCCCAGAATAATGAGAAGGAAAAATAAGCTGGAATTTGAGCCTTGTTGCAGTAGGTTTCTATTGCTGTGATATAGCAGTAACCAAACTAACTTGGGAAGAAAGTGGTTTATTTCAGGAACTAAAGGCTTAAAGGAATCTGAAGGCAGAAATTGAAACAGAGAAAAGTTGCAGGATACTAGTTAATAGTTTGATCCACCTGTTTGCTTATATAATCCAAGACCACATACACAAAGATGGCATTACCCACAGTGGCCTGGGACTTCTTATATCATATAATAATCAAGAAAATGTACCATGGAGTTACTTAAAAGACAATGTTATGGAGCAATTTCTGAATTGAGGCTTTATTCTCTAACATGGCACTTTCTTATGTCTGGCTGGCATATCAAAACAAACAATAACAACAAAACCACCTTGTGTAAGCCTTAAATTAAGCATCCTTTCACATGTAGGCAGACTGTATATAAAAATTGTCCTTATTACATCAGCTCTCTAGATCTCAATTTTTGTATATATAAAATATAAAGGGGAAAAATCAGGGGGTAAGAGGAGATGGCTCAAAAGTTAATATCACTAGCTGCTCTCACAGAGTTCCTAAGTTCTATTTCTAGCCCTGACATGGCAGATCAAAGCTATCTGTAACTCCAGAACCAGGGGATTCATTTAATAATGTACTGTGTCTTCTACAAACACCAGGAATAGAGAGGGTGCATAGAGATACATGCTGGCAAAATACTCATACACATAAATGTTTTAAAATATTTTTAAAATGAATATTTATATTTGAATATGATACTCGTAAGTAATATGATAATCGAATCTCTTGTTAGGCAACTGGGAGCTATAGCCATGCTGAATTCTTGCTGATTGGAAAACTACTAAAACTCACTAACGATCTAATATTTGCTATATCTTATGAAGTGTCTCTGTCATAAAAACCACATCCCAGTAGCTGTTGAAATTACACGTTTTCCAACTGACAAGCACTGAAGGAAAAAGGCAGGTGATTATAAAGAGAACGCACACAGCTCTGGGAACCAAGACAAATTCCATTCTTTCTGACTATCTGCACACTCAAAGTATGGATTCCATCGTTTCTCCTATTGGAGTGTAGGAGCCAAAGCTGATAGGATGCTGCATTTAGGCACATTAGGATAGAGACAGAAAACAAGGGACATGAAAGTGGAGAAGAAAGCTGCCAAGTGGCCACACAGCAGAAGCAACCATTTGAGTCACTACATGGTTTTTTATTTGTTTTATAGTTGGTGACTCTGTTTTTATTAAAGTAACTTTTGAAAATAAATCTAACTTATGTATATTTAAAAAAAAGAAATTACACATTTTCTCACTTTGGCTCCCAACAAACTTTATAACAAACTTATACAACATGGATAGTGGTCTTTGTCATTGTAACTGTATGTCCTAGGCTGTAGAAAACCTATGGAAAAGGTGTTGTGCTATATAGTCACAACATAGAGATTGACAAGGTGTCCATATATTCTAAATACTGGAGTAGTTCAAATTCTTCCTTAGTGGTAACTATACATCCTAAAACACAGCAACACAGAAATACAAAAACATGCAAATATAATTCACTAATTACTACACCTTAAAATTACATTCATATCAACAATACTTATTTGAACACTATTTTCTAAGAAACTGCTTCACAAAAATATTAGTAATTTCGTTAATTTTATTTTCTTTAAAAATATATTCTCTACACTGTTTTCTTTGTTCAAATGATGGTGTCCTTTTTTGTACAGAGCCTTTCAATTTCATGAAATCACATTTATTTTACTGATCTTTGTTCTTATGCTCATAGTGTCCTGTTCAGAAAATTTGTTCTGTGACAATGAGTTGAAGTCAATTCTCCACTTTTCTTATGGCAGATTCAGAGCATCTGTTCTTATGTTGAGGCCTTTGAGTCATTTGGAGTTAGGTTTTATGCAGGATGATACATATGGGTCTACTTATATTCTACATGTAGCCATCAGTGTGTTCATTTGTTGAGGATATTGACAGTTTTACAAGGAGTATTTCTAGCTTCTTTATCAAAATCAGCTGTCCTTATATGTACAGATTTATATCTGGTTCTTTAATTTGATTGCATTGACCAGTGTGTCTGTTATGTTCCAAAACCATGATAGCTGCTTTTATTACATTAGCTCTTTATACAATTTGACATAGGGGATGGCTAGACCTCTAACAATTCTTGTGATATTCATAGTATTTTCTTAGATATATTAAGGTGAGTTTTACGTTTGTTTGTTTTTGTTGTTATTGTTGTTGTTGTTGTGTGTGTGTGTTTCCCTATGAAGTAAAAACTGCCCTCTCAAGTTCAGTGAAAGATTGTATTAGAACTTTGATAGGGATTACAATAAAACTGTAGATTGCTTTTGGTGGGATGGACATAAAATGTAATTGATTTATATCTTTTTTTTTTTTAAAGATTTTTTTAACATCCTAACCACTGTTTCTCTCCTCTTCCCAGTCACTTTCAGCTTCTCCTCATCCACTACCCATTCACTTGTCAGAGAGGGTAAGGACTCCTGCGGGAGTCAACAAAGTCTAACATATCAAGGTGAGGCATGACTAAGGCCCTTCCCCCTATATCAAGTCTGAGCAAGGTATCCATCTCTAGGGAATGGGCTCCAAGAAGCCAGTTAATACAATAGGAATAAATCCATTGGTCTCACTGCTAGAGACCCCCAAACTGCCCATGCCACACAACTGTCATTCACATTCAGTAAGAGTATTTTGGTCTCTTGCAGGTTCCTCACCTGTCAATCCAATGTCAGTGAGATACCAATAGCTCAGGTCATGTATCTTTGTAGGTTTGCTCATCATGATCTTAACCCCTTTGTTTACATTATCTCTCCTCTCTTTCCTTGAAAGGACTGGGATCTCCATACCATTCTTATCAGTGGATCTTTCTATCTGCTCCCATCAGTTGCTGAATGTAAGTTCTATGATGACAAACAGGGTGGTCATCTACTTAATTACATGGGATGCTATTTCAGGCACCTTCTCCACTATTCTTTGGAGTTTTATTTAGGATTATGTTTATGGGTTCTTGGGTATTTCCCTACAGGGTTTACCTCTAACCCCATAATGGCCACCCCATCAGGAAATCTATTTTGTTGTTCTCCCTCTCTGTCCCTGTCCCAACTCATCAATCCTATTCCCTCATGTTCTCTTTCCCCCTCCTCTTACCATTCACCATGCTCCCAATTTACTCAGGAGATCTTATCTATTTTTCCTTTCCAAGGGGATCTATGAATGTCTCTCTTAGGATCCTCCTTGTTAACTCTCATCTCTGGGGTTGTAGATTGTCAACTTGATATTCTTTGCTTTATGTCTATAATTCAATTATGAGTGAGTATATGCCATGTTTAATCTTTTAATCTTTCTGTTTCTGTGCTACCTCATTCAGAATGTTTTTCTTTTAGTTCTATTCATTTGTCTGAAAATTTTAGAATGTCAATTTTTTAACTGCTAATTAGTATTTTATCATGTAATTTTTAAAAATCTTTCATCAGTTGGGTGACATCTAGTTTGTTTCCAGGTTCCTGTGATTATAAATAATGCTGCTATGAACATAGCTAAACATACATTATTGTGGTATTAATGTGCATATTCATTTCCAAAGTGGCTGTATATGATTATATTCCCACCAGCAGTGGAGGAGTGTTCCCCTTACTCCATATTTACACCTCCCAGTATAGACTGTCATTTTTTTTTTATCTTAGCCATTCTGACAGTTATAAGATGATATCTCAGTATTGTTTTGATTTGCATTTCCTGATGGGTAAGGATGTTGACTGCTTCTTAAGTGTTTCTGGATATTTGAGATTCTTGTGTTGAGAATACTCTATTTAGATCTGTAGCCCATTTTTAATTGGATTATTTGGTTTTATAATTTCTAGTTTTTTAAGTTCTTTTATATATTTTAAATATTGGCCCTCTGTCAGATAGGAAAGGTTGGTAAAGAACTTCCTCCATTCTGTGAGTTGCATTTTTTGTTTATTGACCATGTAGTTTTCCTTATATAAGCTTCTCAATTTTAAATGGTCCCATTTATTATTGTTGCTCACAGTGTCTGTGCTACTGGTATTATATTTAGAAAGTAGTTTCCTGTGCCAGTGTGTTTAAAGCTATTTTCTACTTTTTTTAAATCTACGTAACAGGATACAAGATTATCTCAAAAAAATCAGTAGCCTTTCCTCAAATGATACATGGACTGAAAAAGAAATCAGATAAACATCACTCTTTACAATAGCCACAGCATAAAATATCTTGGGATAACTCTAACCAAAGAAAGGAAAGTCTTGTATGACAAGAACTTTAAGTTGTTGAAGAAAGAAACTGAAGAAGATTTCAGAAAATAGAAAAAATTCTTCATGCTCTTAGAAAGGTAGGATCAACACCAAAAGCAGTCTACAGATTCAATGGAATCCCCATCAAAATCCCAACTCAATTCTTCACAGACTCTAAAAGAACAATACTAAGCACCTTGGAGCCCACTCCCTCGGGAGGAACACCTGACCCAGTCTTGATATTGGGGTGAGGAAAGCAGATCTGCCAGGAGTAGATGCTGAACTAAGCCACCTTGGGACCTTCTGCCCTTACTGGGGAGGAGGTAAAGTGATGGGGAGAAGAGAGAGTGACTGGGAGGGGTGGGAGGGAGAAGGGAGTTTGAACAAGGGGATACATGGATAAAAAATATGACTTTATAATTTAAAAAAATAAAAATGAATCCTTTTGTGAGGATCACAGGGTCAGGAAACAGACCTGGAAGAACTGGGAATCAAGGATGATTGAAGTGCATTGTATAAAATTCTAAAATAATCAATAAAAAGCATTAGACTAAAAAATAAAAATAAAGAACAATACTCAACTTCAAATGAAATGAAAAGACAAAGGATTACCAAAACAATCCTGTTCAATAAAAGAACTTCTGAAGGCATCACCATTCCTGAATTCAAGCTCTGCTATAAAGCTAGAGTAGTAAAAACAGTTTGGTATTGGGATAAAAACACACTTGAATCAATGGAATCATATTTGAAAACTCTGACATTAATCCACACATATATGAACACTTGATTTTTGACAAACAAGCCAAAAATATACAATGGAATAGAGAAAACTTCTTTAACAAATGGTGCTGGCATAACTGAATGATAGAATGTAGAAGAATTTAAATAGGTCCACATCAATCACCCTGCACACAACTCAAGTTCAAGTGAATCAAAGACTTCAATATAAACAGTTACACTAAACCTGATTAAGAATTATTTCAACTGATTGATGAGTATGGGAGGTCTTTTCATCTTCTGATATATTCTTCAATTTATTTATTCAACATTTTAAATTTTTATTCTACAGGTCTTTTACATACTTGATTAGAATTACCCTGAAGATATTTTTTGAGACTATTGTAAAACGTATTATTTAACTGAATTTTCTTTATGTTGTTTGGATTTGTATATAAAAAGATCACTGCTTTGTGTTAAACTTGGTTTGCAGTGGAAATGTCCTTCTGTATGTTGTAAATAAAGGAACAATTTTGGCCTGTGTGTAGCACCATAGAAGTAGATGGAGGAATAAGAGGAGGGACAGGAAGAAAGGGGCAGAGTCAGGGCAGAATCAGGAGGATCATGAGTTAGAGGACAGCCTAGGCCTGGAAAGATCACCTTAAATGGCATCCTTGAAGCTGATCTTCCCATCAGAGAATTTTCAGGTGGCCTTGGCAAATGAAACCATATTTGCCTAGAAACAATTATTTCATCTTTTGTGGAAACAAAAGCAGAAACTGTTTTCCCAAGCAACATATCCTCAGACGCAAATTTCAAAGTCAAGATACCTTTAAAATATATGTTTGTTTAACTTAGCAGCCTTTGTAGTCAGTTGTCTTTCTGCAATTAGCTCATTTATAGTTAAAAAATTAAAAGAAAATACAATAACCATAATCCAGATTGTGTATTTGCCATCTTTATGTGGCTTTTTATATTTTATTCCTCTATTTCTCTTTTTTAAGGGCTTTTTCTTTACCCTTTTTTCTTTTCTTTCCCAGTCTACATATTCTTTTTCACACACATGTTAACCCGTTTAAAGGTTTTTCTTCATTTGAATCTGTTTTCTTGTGAATCCTCAAACATTTCCCACCCAGAATAGCTTTTTAAAATGCTAGTATTGCTTTGGTTGCTGACTCTGTCCCTTTTGGCAGCTTTTCAACATGGTGGAGGTGCCAGAGCCATTCATATTTTCTCAATTCTTAGTGGCACACAGATCTTAAAGAACCACACAGATTTTGCTAATAAAGCTGAGTCAGAAAGGTTTTTAAAGGAGCTGCTTCTCTGTTTGCTGGCTGCTACTAAAAAAAAACATTTTTTGACTCTGTTCCTCTTTTGTTCAATATAAACAGAAACTTTAAATCATTCACATGAGCTTGTTAGTTATATCAAGTCTTTTGACTTCCAGGAATCAGCCCTAAGCTTCCTGCAGCAGACCCGCTACTTTTATATTCAAACCTGAACATTGCAGAGTTTCTGTATCATGACCCAATTCAGATAAACAATTTGGAAAGCCGCTTTTGGCTCCATTTCTGTGCTCTATAACTGTTTTTAAGCTTTCTCAGATTTTATGTGGGTGTTCGAGCCCCAGGTTGGAATACCATCTTTTGTACAAAGTTTCTGTTCTTATCCAGGCCGGATGTCAGACCTGTTCACAGCCACTTTTCTCCCTAAAAAATGACTCCAGCACTAATATTAATTTCATCCTGTTTGACCTATGTCTCAGACACATTGCTAGCTAGCTCTTTCATCTTACTTCAGCCCATTTCCATTAATCAGTCTGACCACATGAGGCCAGTGGCCCACTGCTCACCTTTATTCCTATATGCTTCTTTCTTGGGGTTGGCTTGAGTCTCCCATTCTGCACTTCTTCTACATGAACCTCACATTCCCTAACTACTTTTTCTATGGTGCCCTGCCAAGGACAAAACAGTTTTTTTATTTATAAAATGATTTTCAAAGTGTACAGATGAACATTCCTACCATACTTCTTCTTTTCTGTCTAATCAAAAAGGAAAGATTCAATTTCAATATAGCAAAATTACACATAACAAAAGAGCTATTAACAAGAATTACAGTTACAATATCTAGTTTATTTGTATTTAACAAAATTAAAGAAAATATTCTATTTTCTACCCTGTCCTTGTGAGTCTAGAGTTTTATATCTAATATACCTTTTAAAACATCTAAGAAAAAGTATACCTATTTTTCTCAAATCTTAACAACAAAGACCACAGAAGGATATAATATTACCCATGTAAACAGGAAGTACAAGCAACTTTCAATATCTAGAAATGACAGAGATGACATCTGTCTGCCTGTACAGCCACCTTTGTAATGTTGAGGCATCCATCTTCAGCCTATAGGTACAGAGTCCCCAGCATATCTTTCAGTGATGCAGGAAATCTACAATGGTTGCTAGTCACTTTTCCTTATGTCCTAAAGAATCTCTGGCAATTTTCTCTGCAGAGCAGGAACCTGAAGGACCACCTCGGCTTGTTCTGCCAAAGTCCAGAGGTCACCTTCCTATGGAACATGCATGTCCACTTTATACAGCATACTATCAAGCAGTCAATACTAGAACGGTTTCTTGTCCAATGGCTAACTGTTTCCACAAACAGTAAATTCCACATGAAGTTTCTTCAATGCCCATTAATCTCTTGAAGTACACTGGTGCTGCCAGGAGTAGACTTTTCTCACTATATAGAAAAGTCTAAATTTTTAAAATATCTTAAATGACATATTCCATGGGTCTTTGAAGTGTTTGAAGACTACCTATCTAATTGAAATATATCTTAGTATACCTACAAAACCTTACATGACTATAAGTTTGGTTATCATAGATGACTATTAATCTGCATTTCTTAATTATACATTATTATTTCAAATGAGTTTCAAAAACATCATACCTTAAACAAAAGTAGAAAAATATATACAGCATAACAAAATTGACCTAAAATTTGCATCAATAAATTGAAATATCCGTCTTTTTAAATCATTCCTGTCACATCCCCCCTTGTATAGAAAGAAGTTAACTATGATCATTAACTACTTACAATAAAAATGTTTACAAGCAATATTTTGAAAATTTGGGCATAGCTTTCTTTCTTTTACTACTTACTGCTGAATAAGGGGTACTGGCAATCTTATGAGGGTCCTGAATCTAGATGGATTAAGTAATGCAACACATTGTTGAATTTGAATATTCATTGAATTATATTGCATTTAATAATTTTGGCTATATTGGTTCATGTTATTGAGCAATTATTTTTATGTTGGATAAATATTTAGTATCAGAAAAATATTTTGGAAACAGATTATCATTTTTATATTTATTATTCTGTTACTATAAAAATTGAAAGATGTTCTCAATAAAAATTGAAGCTATTTTAATATATTTCAAAAGGATAAAATAGTTATAGTCACTTATAAGAGGATTTTAAAAATCTAAACTTAGGGCAGAACAATTTTCCATGTTACTTGGATACAAATGATTCAATGTTTGTCTTAAATTTTATATGGCTCACAAATTTTCCCAAACTTTCATCTACAACTTAAACTGATGTAAATTATTCCTAAATAATTTGTTACTAAAATTTGATTTTTTTCTAAGTATTGGTTGGTTATATTTTAAATTTCTTTTTTAGCTGAACTTTTAAGATTAGATGTGCTTGAATCTACAGTAGTAAGTTTCTGGCCCAGACTATTGTGCCTCGCTCTGATGTTTCAGACTCACTTGCAGCCCCACTGCTGATTCACCCCAATAATCACATGAAGGCTTATATTAATTTTAGGCTGATCAGTCAATGGCTCTGGCAAATTGCTAGCTATTTCTTGTTCTTAAACTAACTCATGATTCTTGTCTTGTTTAATCATCTTGCTTGGTATCTTTTCTCAGCAGCATTTCAACTTCTTTGCTCTTCGTCTGCTGGTGTCTCCATGTTATCTCTGGCTTCTTTGCTCTGCTTTTCGTGTTCCCAGAGTTTTCTTAGTCTAGTAGTCCAACTCACACTTCCCTTATGCCTTTGGCCAACCACCATTTCTATTAAACCAGTAGGTGGGGCTATTATTAACAGTGTAACAATATAATCCCACTACATGAATCTTCTATATTTTTTACACCTGTTTTTCCTACATCTGCATGTGTTAGGCATAGCAGAAAACCTAGTAACTTCCAAGTAAGTATATAACCTCATGATGAAGAGTGTGATTGTTCTCACTATACTCCAGGGTGTCCTCACTTACCTACTCTTCCTTTTCATCATAGAAGATTCCACAAATAATTATTACTTTTTCCACGCTGACCTCAGATACATTCAGGATACTTTTAAGAAGGGAACACCTCAGTATTAATACATGTCAACTATATTGTAACATTTTAAAGCATATTATATGTTATAGCTACTTTATACATTCATTATGTTCTCTGTATATTATAAAGTCACAGCCAGTGGGATGGACTGTGACAGTTTAATTACCTAAACAGGCCTATAACCCTTAAGGAAACTGAAGCTGTCATTAAAAACCTCCCCAAAAATAAAAGCCCTGGCCCAGATGGTTCTAGTGCCGAATTCTACCAGACATTCAAAGAAGAATTATTACCGTTACTCCTCAAACTATTTTACACAGTACATACTGAAGGAATATTGCCAAATTCCTTTTATGAGGCCACAATCACCCTAATACCCAAGCCACTCAAAGACACATCAAAGAAGGAGAATTACAGACCAATTTCCCTCATGAATATTGATGTGAAAATTCTCAACAAAATTTTGGCAAACCGTATACAATGATGTATAAAAGATATCATCCACCATGACCAAGTAGGCTTCATCCCAGAAATGCAGGGCTGGTTTAACATATGAAAAACTGTAAATGTTATCCATCATATAAACAAACTAAAGGAACAAAACCACATGATCATATCCTTAGATGCGGAAAAAGCTTTGGCAACATCCAACACTCCTTTATGATTAAAGCCCTGGAGAGATGAGGAATACAGGGAGAATACCTAAATATAATAAAGGTGATTTACAAGAAGCCAACAGCCAGTATCAAACTTAATGGAGAAAAACTCAAAGCAATCCACTAAAGTCAGGAACTAGACAAGGATGTCCTTCCTCAAATCATTTTTATTTCTGAATTATTTTAAGAGACTCTTAATTGCATGCTTTACAATTTTTACATCATTTTGTCTTAATCACAAAATCATGAGTGGTGATGTAATATGTAAATTTAAATTTAGCCCATCTTCTCAACAAAACCATCCATTATTGTCCTGTCTTACTTGCAACAATAGCCTGGGTACAAACAGTTGCCTCCATGCCTTCGAATTAGGTGTATGTTCCCGTCTATTTTATACCCTTTTTATATTCTGACCATAATCTAGTTTTTGGGATTATCTCAGAGTGCTTGTCCAAACACATGCAAAGACAATCTGCTCCTTGATTTCTGTACTCTCCTGTTCCCAGGTAGCATGATGCTTTATACATTAGCCTCTTTCAATTTATTTTAGTGTCATCATCTGCTTGTGTTTGAATGAAAAGGACACCACAGGCTTATTTGTTCAAACACTTGATCTTCAACTTGTGATACTTTTTTTGGAAATCAGTAGAGGCTCCTGATGTGTAGCACTGCTGACAGTCATTGGCTAAGAGGGAAAGCCTTGAAGAATGTGACTCAGGATCACTTCTTGAGAAATCTCTACTTACCATGCCTTCATGGTGGTAACAAGCTCAGTGTAGGCTCCCATGAAAATAAACTTGCCCTGTCTTCCAAAATGCTCTAGAATCCACACCTTTCCCATGATGATGAATGCATTACTGAGACTTAAAGTCAAAATGAACACTTTCCTCTTTAAGTTGCTTCAATGAGGTTTTCAGACCAGAGTGATGAAAAAAGTAGTCATGTTTAGTAAGCTTTATGATGTCATAAAAAAATTCACATAGTACAAAGATCTTCAGAATGTTTCTGTGAAGAATGTAGAAGAGGTGACATTAGGCTAGAAAAGTGCCAGATATTGTAAGCATAACTTAATGCTGGTACCTGGGGAGGACCATTCTACTAACAGATGGTAAAAAAAAATGGCTTATGAGACTTCAGAAGTGAAAAAGGAATCTATCAAAATTAGACTACAGGGCAGACTTTCACATTCTGCCAGAGAGCCTGGCTTTATTCTACCTCTACTATGAAATCCTGAATGAGACGAAATTAAAATCAATGGACTAATATTTTTGGCAGAATAAATTCAAGTCATTATTACATCCAAGTATGATTTTTGCCAGTTACTTCAAAAAATATATACCAGAAGTCCTGTTTAGGCATCCTCTTCATTATTAGTTGGGGTCCTAGCCAGGGACACCTTGTGAGTTCTTGGATGTTACCCTAGCATCATATTTCTAACTCCTCAATGGCTACCTCTATCAAGATATCTATTTCTTTGTTCTCCCTCTGTGTTGCTCTTCTCACTCAACCATCTTATTCTCTTATGATCTCTTTCCACCTTCCCTTGCTTCTTCCTCCATATGATCCCAATTTAGTCAGGAGATCTTCTCCATTTCCTCTTCCAGGGGGATAAATGGATGTCTCTCTTAGGTTCCACCTGTTACCTAGCTGCTCAGAATGTATGGATTGTAGCCTGATTATCCTTTGTTTAGCTAAGCACCAAATGAAGAGAGGGAGGACAGGATATATGAGCAAAAGGATGAGTATCATGAGGAGGAGACCCACAGAGATGGTTGACTCAAGCTATTGAGAGCTCACTGACTCTGAAATAACAGCTGAGGAGCCCTCATGGAATGGAACTAAGCCCTTCAAATGGAATGTGGTAGAGAGTTAAATGACAAGGGCAGTATTTAGAGTCTCTTGCAGTAGGATCAGAGTTTATTACATGAACTAGCTCCTTGGAGCCCATTTCCTATAGAAGAACACCTTACTCAGCCTTAATACTTGGAAAGAAGAACTCTGACCTAACTCAACTGGATATGCCAGAGCAAACTGACTCTCCTTGGAATTCCTTGCCCTCCCTGGGTTAAGGATGGTGTACAGGGAGGATGAGGGAGGATGGAGAGGAGGGAAGAAAGGAGGAGCAGTGGAGGATATGAGAAAAAAACTTTTAAATTAAAAAAATATACCATAACAATGTGAAAATTATATATATATTGTTTACTTATATATTTAGCTTATATATATATTTGTTTAAATCACATATAAAGCTTATATATATTTGTTTAAATCACATATAATATATTTATATATTATTTACAGATATATTTTTCCTAAAAAGAAGTAATTATAAATGCTTTTAATGTTGTGCATAAAGTGGATATGTACAAAGGTGTTCTAATTGCTCCAGAGAGCATTAGGGCCATTAAAATGAAATGTAGTATTTTGTACAGAATCGATAGTAAATGTATCTTCATGGTAACACTTGCCCACTGAAGAATCAAGGACTTAAATACAAATTTATCTGAAAGACTTTCATTTGAAAAGAGTCCCTGCCAGACATGGTGCTTAAGGCTAATTGTATTTGTATGCTTTGTCTAGAACATGCTTTCTCTGGTTCAGAAAGCAGAAGTCCATAAGTTTCATGAGAACAAATGTGAAAAAGAGACAGGTTCCAACTCTAGCTATGGACAGACATGAAAATATTTACATCCTGCTAATTGCCCAGGCATTTGGACTTCAAGAATTACAGTTATCAGTGTTAATATTAGGACACCAGAAGAAAGGTAATGAGGTCAGAAGGCCTTCCTACAAGATATAATCTTGGAGACCGATATGTTACTGTTTGAAGGTAAAACCAATAGAAACTCATGAGATGGACAAAATATGGGATGAAAAAAAATGTTGAGAAAAGTTGCAGGAATTGAGCAAAGCTGGTCCAAGAGACCACTCATGAGTACTACAAATAGTAAGGCCTCAATAATGGTGAGAACCAAGCACAAAAGAGCCCACCAATGCCATCATATGACCATGCTATGCCATAAGCATGCTACATGCTCTGACTTTCAGCTACTTTATCTTCCCAAGTGTTACAGATTGACTATATACTTTAAAATGTGAACCAAAAATAAATGCTTGTTTCCTTAAGTCACTTCTGTGTGTATTTTATCAGGCCTTAAGTCATGTCTGTGTGTATTTTATCAGGCCTTCTATCTTTGTAAATGATTCCTAGGATTCCATCCACTTAATATGCTTTTGAATCCCTAACCTTCTATCTAATCCTGTGACGCATTACTCATTTACTTTACCTTTGGAGCCTCCTCAATGTATTGCCAGTCGATGATGGAAGTACCACCAACTTCACTGTGTTCCTGGAGTCTAGATATTATATACAGAGTGAATTTCCAGAAGCAGTTACTAAATGAATAGTAATTCAATTATGGAAACACAGTTGATAAGTGATAAAACCAATAAAAATAAGTGGTATAGATATAAGAAGTAGGATGCACTTGAATATAGTAGATGACATCCGATAAATGAGCATGGCTCTATGTTTTGAAGTATGGAAAAATCTCAGTCATCAGCATTTGTCTAACTCATTTGTACTCCTGTGCCAATGTGAGTATAAACACTCCAGCAGCTGCTGTGCAGACTTTGATAGAATTCTTTGTACACTTTCCTACTATTTGTCGGCAGTTTTGCTCCTCTCATTGAATGCTATGATTGAGAGTCTTGCTTTGGTTGTTATAATTCACTGAACTCATGAGGCTTGCTGTCTTAGAGTTATGCTTATATTGCTAGCACATGACTCAAACATGACTAGAATTTACCTGGTCAAAACTGTTCATAACAACTGTCCTCTTTCAATTTAATCTGCACACCCATTTTTAGAGAAACCTGTGGAATGCAAGCTCACAACAATTTCTCCTGAAAAAGAAGCATTCCTGGCTTGCCTTCCAATCAAAGGCTGTCATTAAAGTCAAGTCACTTATACATAAATACAACACAGGTTCCTGAGAATTGGTCCAGCCATTGCTGCTCTTTGAACTTTAAGAGAATAATCCAAATGTTCAACCACAGAAAATGTCCCTGCCTCTCCAGCATCTGAATCTCTGGCAACTGTTTCTGAGAATGGCCTTGGCAGGCTATTTGCTCCCTCCAGGTCTCCTGATGGCCAAAGTGTCTGCATCACACTGTTAAATTAGATGAATTTCCTTTTTATGCTTATCAGATCTCTGCAAACAGAAAAGCCCACAATCTAGGACATGTATGAGAGTGGTAAGTCTGCCTGCTCTCGCAATCACCCTGGAGGTTCTGTCTCCAGATTGCCAATTCAACTCTCAGGATTCTGGCCAAAAATCTGTTCCATGTGCAAACAGGCACAAGCCTGATTCTAAGCATGCCACATAAATCTGTCTCTTGGCTTTTGGGTCACTTTCTGGTTCTAAACCAGGCACAGGGCAGCTTGCTTCTCTATTAAATTTAAGTGTGCCTCATCAAAGTGCAGCACTTCTACTGGGAATGAGATTAACTGCACACTGGATGCTTTACTAGCACTCAGTGAATATGGATTTTTGACCACACGGCAGAGCAAATACAACTGTGCACATAAAGTAAACCCCTTATGCAAGTTGAGTTCATGTTGCTGAGTGCCATGCATTCATATTCATCATTTCTATTAAGCAAAATACACGGGATTTCATCACACATTGTTTTCTTTGGGAGTACTTGTGATGTGAATTTTAACTGTATGTTAAAAAGTTAAAAATCAGATTCTTCAAAGTATTCTGACTTTCTTGTGAAATGCAAATTAAACTTGTGAGGCAAATGGATCAATTGTGTATGTGTTAGGTAATAAAGGTCATCATTGTAGAGATATCACTGTGGTTACAGAGGTGAAAGTGCTGCTAAGAGTTGTGAATTAGAAAAAAAAGAACAAGCCATCAAGGATTTCTATTCATTGAAGTAAAATTCCTATTTAGTTACACACACACACACACACACACACACACACACACACACACACACACACTTCTAATATTGCATATAAAAAACAAATTTACTCTTCATTTCATAATTTCTGGAACCTACTTTAGAAAAGACATCAGAAGAATTACAAAGACAATGAAATTTACAATGTTGTAGGGTAAGAATTAATTCTACCCTTTTAAGTTTTGTGTAACCTGCAGACAGAAAAGTAGAAGCATGTCTATAAATATTAATTTCTACCATTTATTTCTAATATTATCAAAACTTTTCTGGGCAGTAATCTTCATGTTAGCCTTTCAACAATAGAATCTATTTCATCCTACATCACACAAAGAAATGTCTCTTTGTATGGAATGATCCAGTAAGAGGCAAATGATCATTTTGCTTATATCATAGCTAAATCTATGATAGATTGTATAGACAGTTAGCCACTGCTTTGTTACATTCATTGTATATCAAAGAAATTTTTTTTAAAAGAGACTAAGTGTGAATATTCTTCCTGTAGTTTTGTTATTTTCTCCAGACTTAATGGAAATTTGTAACCCACTTTAGGATACTGACATCTTTACCAAACAAGCAAAGATTTCAAGCCACAGTTGTAAATGATATTTTTAAAGAGCATCAGCAGTGTAATCATCATTAATATGAAAAGATCCCTAAACAAAATTGCCCTACTTTGTTACTAATTTTCAAAAGAGGTTAAACCAATATAATAAATGATGGAAATTACACAGACATGAAATCTCATGGACTCAGCCTACACCACCTCCTATTTAGCTTATGGGCTCCTTGATTTTTTTCTTAACATTCCTCATTTATCCTCTACTGAGCTGACAAAATAAATAGGCCATTCCTTGAGAGGTTACTAGCACATCCATCCTTTGCACTTTGCAAAGGATGATTGGCAGTAGATTTTTTATAGTTTCTACTTTAAGGGTGGCTCCTAAGGGTCTGTTAGACTTTCATCTGCATTTGGAGAACGCTGATGTGAATAGATCTATAGGCTCATAGAATGTTAGGCTAGAAAGTCTTCTATATACCATAAAGGAAAAATGCATTATATGAACTCATGCCAAGCATGGTGGCACACACTTCTGTTTTTCCAGCATTCAGAAGGAGATACTACAATAGCACAAGTTCAAGGATGGGTTTTACAATTTCAAATCACCTTAGATAATGGGAGAGTCTATGTCTACCAAATAAACAAATAAGCAAAAGACAAATGCATTAGACAAAAAATAGTCTAAGATCAGTAAAAATCTTTATTATACTTGCTTCTTACGTTCCAACTCAAAGCCATAAGCTATTCTACCACTGGGTATGACATTGCTGAAAAATTAAGCTAGCCTTTCAGTCCCAGTCTTTCTTAGAAACTTAGGCTTTACCTTAATTATGGCTCCTTATTTTACAAATAACAATATAAGAAATCCAAGCATATTCTTTTATTATTCTGATTATTATTTTCTGCCCCATTTGGAAAATATCCAATTAAAGTTTTTTTTTAGGACATGAGGAGACTGCTGACTCATGAAATCCATGATGTTACTTATATTTTTATAGAAACCCACAGTTAAAATGTCCTCCTTTTTAAGTAAATTATTTTCAAACAGTGTCTATAGGCTTGGCATGCTGCTACATTCTGTAATTCCTGTACATAAGAGTTAGGGGAAGGTGGCCAGTTTTGTCAAAAGAATGTGTTTCAGACCAGCCAAAGATACACAATAAAAGCAAGTCTAAATAAAAAAGACAGAAAGAGAAGTAAAAAAAATACATCATAAGCCCAGCTTCCAGCACTGTATTACCGTGACAGTTATAACTTGTTGGTGCCCTGCTCTCTATGACAATATGTGTTTTACCATCATGTCATCCTTAAGTACCTCTGTAGACTTAATTATAGTAAACAGAGTAGGACTTCATCTTGTTTGCTAATTATGTCATAAATGGTGAAAATAGGCATATGCCTGGGTGGGAATATTAAACAAGAATATCAGGTAAAGCTACCGTGATAAGACATTTCATCAGCAATTTAAAAATATGAAAAGGGGTTACTTCCAGCATGTAGGAGACAAAGTCTCAGAGTTCCAAACCAGTCTGGGTTATAAAGTGAAACCCTGATTAGAGGTCTAAAGGGTGAGAGCAAGAGAAAGAACAAGATAGAAAAATAAAAAAAGCATTGTTGATCAAATCTGGGCATAGTAAGATGTGTTTCTGAAGGACAAGAAAGCAGGTCATGTAAGGAGAGCACACTGAAGTAAAGAGGCCTTGTGATTAGGGGATTTTATGCTCAAGAGTTCATATTATGTTATAATTGCAATGAAAAGGCATTTGACAAAAAGACTAATTTGGCAAATATATCTTTTCTATTCATTTGTGTTCAGAGGGGTAACTCTATAAGCTCACAGGTGCAATTTACATAAACTTTCAGGCACTACTTCTTGTTCTATGCAATGAAGAAATTGTTTTTGAACCAGTAAATCTCATAAAACTCCCTTCTACTTTCCAGCCCATAGATATATATTTTGAAAAGGTCACTTGGCTTCTGGGGAGAAAACATCAACTAGGGACAAAAGTGGAAGCAATGGATGTGTTTAAAAGGCTATTTCAGTAATCCATTGAGAGGTCAGTAGTTTAGTCTAGGATTATATCTGTGGGAAAAGAAAGAAGTGGCCACAGCCATTACAGTACGGACAGAAAGCAGCTGCAAAAACATTGTTCTTGTTTGGAGGAAGAAATAGTGCTACTTATTGATAGAGGAAAGATTGATATTTAAATAATGTAGAAAAATGATGTTCAACCCCTATCTGTAGACAGTAATAGGTTATTTTGTAGAGGGTACTATAGAGAGTAGAACCATGCAATATTTCATAATTCCTATTAGATTATGGAAATATTTTTTAATTATATGATTTATTAGACTCTTGTGTGTTGACACTACTGTGGGCATGTTGTATGTCATTCTCTTAAATCCTATTGTCTTTTATTTGACAATAGCATTTCTTATTTTTTCTGTTTAGTCCAAAACACAGTCAGAATAAAATGTATAATCAGTGATATATGCTCTTTTAACACCTAAAGTCATTGAAAAAATGGCATTGGTCCTCAAAGACAACTTCCTGTGACATAAATGATGTAATTGAGGAGAAAACCTGTATTAGATCTCAAAGGTTCTCATGGTGAGTTATATTTTTTGCCTATAATAACGGGATGTCCTTTGATAGAGTTTGAAGAGATGGTAGCTACTTTATATAGTCTTTTGATCCCATTCTCTAATGTATGCAAAATTTGGAGAAAGGAAGTTGACATTTAAAAATACACAGCTATTAAGGGCCCATATCTATAGTCTAGATAGAGATGAGATAAAAACTGTCTGAGGAATCAAAGAACACTTTGGAATCTTTTTTTTTTTTTTTTACTTAAGAGCTTGTTCAGGTCAAATCTCTTTCCTACCAACTGCAATGGCTTGTTCAAGATTGTTCAAATTCAGTGAATATCATATCCAACAGAAATGAGTCAAATATATACTGGTTCAGCCTCCAGCAATTAGTTTAGTAGGATTTATTTTACTTCTGATACAGAATTTAGAAGTCCATATAAATAAGATTTCAGCCTCACAATCACAGAGTAGCACACTTAAAATTTGGGGATATCTTGTCTTTAGACATGTCCTTTATGTTTATATACTAATGAAGAAGCAAGTGTTCCTGTGTTTGTGCTCGTGCATGCTTCTGTGCTTGTGTGTGTGTGTTTATTTATTACAGTTTAACAAAAATAACTTGGGCTGACACTTAGTTCTTGTCATCAAAGATACAAAAATGTCCTACAATGTCAAATGAAGAATAATAATAAAGGGGACAATAGATAATTGTTACAACAAATGGACAATGAGGAAAAAGGACAGATGGTAGATTTTGATGAGGAGAACACAGGAGGGTAATGCCAGAAATCCATTGATGTTTGGAAAGAAAACTTATTTATTAAGGAATGAAATGAGAATCACATACCCATAATTTCAAAAGGAAGCCATAAATTGCCTTCTTGCCTCCCCAGGAAATATGAGGAAAGCTCCAAACCAGGTCACAGAACCACAGCAAGTCAGGCAGCCTTCCAAGTCCAGGACAGAGAGCAGGACCTACTCCCTCTTCCTTTTTAAAAGGTCATGTAAGCTGGCAAGAAGCATAACCTCTTTGGGGCCAGATAGTCTAAGGTTATGAGCAGAGCAAATATCCACTACATGAGGTTCTTTGGACTGTCTTGAAAGCAAATGAGTCACTTTTTCTAATCACTGGACCTATGCAAATCTAGTATTTAAAATATTCTAGCATATTGTACTCTAATGAAGAAGACCACTTTGATTTATCTACATTAATTCCTCAGTGCTTTATAGTTTTCCTGGCTCACATGCTTTTCCTGATATGGTCTGAACACTTGAATTCAAATGCTATGCCTGTATACCCACAGGAAAACTGTCCAGACACTATCCAGTTACCCAGTTCATTAGATCCATGAAAACAAGTGCAAGGGAGAGTCTAATTCAAGAACACAGTCCAGTGGTAATCTCCAACTCTGCTTTATGCTGCATGAGAAGATAAATTCTCATTACTTTTCAGCAGACATTTGTCTGAAGTTCCTTCATTTTGTTTCTATAACTAGCTAGCTATTTTCATTCCTCATATTTCTGATTTTTTATTCTGTAACCCATTACTTTTATCAAATCTCAAAAAATACTAACTCTTCTGAAAATTGCTTCAGGTAGACAATGTCCTATCTGTTCGTGCATAACATTATTTGATGCCAAAGAGGGAGTAAACAGTTGAGGAGGAAAACTCTCCTGGAATGCATTTTCTACCCCGAATTTGGTTATTTATCTGCCTCTACAAACACACCCAAATATTATATTATTCTTACCAGTGATTTATTTTAGGTTTTTGCATTCGTCAGTAACTAATGATAAATCTACCTGGAAGAATATGAAAATAATTCACTTTGGGACTTTTGGAAAGATCACAAGTTGGAAAAAACTATTTAAACATTTTAGGTTCTGGATGTTCTTTTTTCTGATCCACTTGACTCTTCTAATTCTCAGAGTCCATAAGACCTTGGATTCCCACTGCCTTTCATTCTTATTTTCTGTTAAATCATTTCTCCTCTGCTTTACTCAACTGAAAGATGCTATGAAGACATATTTTTCACAAGATACTTTAATATCACGACTGAAAATTTTATTTCCTTCAGTAAGCTTAGTACATAATTCATTCATAAATGGCTCAAATAACGTACTCTAGTGATACTAGGCATTGTTAGTGAGCAGACTTAATATGCACCACAGAGTCCCTAGATTTCAACTAGAGAAATTGCTGATTGCTCTTCTTTTTGCTGACTACACAGGAATTTCAGATACTCATGGTGCTATGTCATAAATAAAATAGAAAGGAGTGAAAATTGGCTTATGCTAGGTAGTTTTCCAAACAGTTACAACCTTACCCATGCAGTATCCATTTACATATTTTTCAAAAATTATTCTGAGTTTTATTATTCAATTTATGAGAAATTATAAGTAACCAGTTCATGTAAATTTATCATTATTTATTTTTAAAAAGATTTTTTATATTTAATTTGTTTGGAAAATACCATAACCCATTTGTGGAAGACAGAGAAAAAGATCACAAGAGTTTTTTTTTTCTTTCTACCATGTAAGTTGCAGATATCCATCTCACATAGTTGGGTTTGGCAACTAGGTCATATGCTCTCCATTTTCTTGTGGGTGGAAAAGAAAAGAAAGAAACCATCCTGATAAATCTTTCTACATGGTTGATCTGGTAGGCAAACAGGAACATAGAGGGACACATTGCATCACTGTCACTTTCCAGCTCTAACTTCTACTCAATACTTGACTTCAAACACTTAGAAGAATTGCTTTCTACCTAGCTCAGCTCAGCTGAGTTAAGCCTCTTTCATTTGAGTACAATCTGTGAGAATATTTTCAATAACATAGTCATAGAATAGCATTCTTAAATCTGAACTCTTATCTCCTGAAAGTACTATGGGTATGTGAAGGTGAGAACTAAGATTTACTTCTTCATTTTACCTGAGAAAATTAACTACATATGTATGTGTCCCTACTCCTCATATAAGGTTTGTGTTATGTAGATTTTTTAAAGAAAATTAAAATTTCAGATTTAACTTGGGCTATACATAGCTAGTGATGGCAGAAATCATATGGACCTGGGGCTCACAAATTGCATTGTCTACACTATGTATCTTGTAAAGCTTTGTGACTGTCAGTCAAAAGTTGATGTTTCTTTTGACTAGGTCAGAATAGTTACTACTAAAGCCAAGCTATGTAATAAAATATGGACATCTGGTATTTATTAAATTCTAAAAGTTCATCATTAATATTACAAAACATACAGATTAAAATGAGCCATATATATGGATGTACACTTTTGCCGATAACAAGAATGACTAACAGGTATATGAAAACCTCAATGAGCTGGACCGGGTGCTGTCTGAAGTGTGAGTCCCAGCACACTCTGTAGCAGGCGCAGATAAAGTCTGCCTGTCACCATACCCCCACTGCAGCTGAGGGAATTTGCAGGGCTACCCACCTTGACCTCCAACTGAGCAAACAGATAACTTCTTGGGTCTCTGAAGGACAGATTCAGACTCCGCCCAGAGAGATGACAGGAGGCTCACAAGCCCGAGTGCCAAAACTGACCAGGAGCCACCTAATCATGAACCACTGAAGCCATGGGCAAATGTCAGTGCAAAAACTTACATAATAATACAAAGAACAACAAGGTAACTAGAGAAGAAACTGGCGATCTTACAAATACAAGACCTGAACTGAGCAATGAAGAGGAAACAGAAGGAAGCAACACCAAAAATTCCATTTTGATGACCATCGAAGCTCTCAAAGATGATATGAAAAATAGCCTTAAAGAAATAGAAGAAAATACAAACAAAAAAGAGGAAGAGATGAACAAATCTATGAAAGAAACATGCCAAGAACTAAAAGCTGAAATAGAAGCAATAAAAAAGGCACAAAATGAGGCAAAGATGGAAATAGAAAATCTGAAGAAAAAAGCTGGAACCACAGATAGAAGCATAACAAACAGAGTTCAAGAGATGGAAGATAGAATCTCTGAAGTGGAAGACTCAGTAGCTCAAATAGATATATCAGTCAAAGAAAATAGTAAAACTAAAA